>CAJPEV010003808.1:0-27575 GCA_905338385.1 Darwinula stevensoni
GTACTCATCGGGAAACTGCCGCTACCTGCCTCTGTTTCTCCCACGACTGTTACATTTGCATATTAGCAACCAGCCTTTGTTATACATCGTTGCGTTCCTCTTTGATGGGGCTTTCAGAATTTGTAGGAATTTTCCGCGTGCGCGCAATATGCAAATTTTTATTGCGGAACACGCATGACTTTTCATACAAGCCTCGTAGTCCTATGCCTGACACCCTACCCAAGCATCGAGAACGCGGAGGAAGCCTTCGAGGGGGGGACTGGCGAGAATCCAATTCAACCTGGTGGCAAGGTTACTTTCACCTGCAAGCATCCGCGAGGGTTCTCCGACGGATCCAAGACACACGAGGCCGCTTGTTCCCTCGCAGAACCTGATGCTTGGTGCACGACGTTTGTGAAAGAAGAAACGGCTCTCCTTTGTCCACCTCCACGTAAGCACGTTTCAAAGACAAAGCGTGAGAAGGAGGAAGTTGGTGGGAGAGAGAATGCAAAGGAGGAAAGAGAACAGTATATTGTGATTTTCAGCCTACGAATCGGCTGCGTGGCACTAAAATATTTACCATTTCTAAGAATTTCTAGAACTTGAAATATTAGCCCATGATGTATGGTACGACGTGAGAAAAGTGAGCCCACGGCAGACGAAACTATGCCGGCCGGGTTGGTTGGCCTGCTGGGGTGAAGGGCGGGGGACCTGTGCACTCACGCTTGTCAGTAATTTGACATCACGGGAACACCTCTTCTCAAGTTGAAGGGCTCTAACCTGCTTTTCATTGGAGCTTTCTGATTCCTACTTGGAATCTGGTTCTCAACCGTTGGTCGGAGGGGTTGGAGGTTAATGACCAGACAGGACCTCCTTCGCTCATTTTGCGAAGGAAGTTTCACCCCACACTTCGAAATTTTCACCCCACACTTTGTGTGTGGGGTGAAAATTTTCCCCGCTTAATTCAGGAATAAAAGTACTCCAATGGAATATAATGGTTTCAATGTTTTAAAAATGTTCATTACCGCTCAATTTCCAGGAATGCATATAAAGGGTGTCCGAGAATGGTTTAATCGAATTATCTCTGCAATGGGGAAATTAAGAACCATGCATTTTGCATTAAGGTAAAGATTAGAATTACAAATTTTCTCCCCCTATATGATATCCTTAGTCGTTAGTTTTCTATTGTGAGGCGTTGTAAGGCAGTTCCGTTTGTGTGTCGCTGCAAAAGTAGTTATGAAGGCCAAATGCGGGTGGCACAGAGGCGTTGCAAGTCATTGTGTGATCAATATCAGAGACAGCCCACAAGTGAATGGAGAGATCTTTTTCATGACAGTGTTACTGGGCTATTTTTTCTCGCAGAACCGATTCTCACTAGTGCAACATACCTTGATATGTTGCTACTGTATGTTGTGCCATTGTTGCAGGACATCATGGACACTGTCATCGTGCGTGAAGACGGGGGAATTCACAATTCTATCATTCAGACGATTAACGTATTGTGCATCCGTTCGAAGCGCGGTTTCTCAAATCTATGTTATTAGGGGTTTTTGAGAATTAGAAGTGGGAAACTTAAATGAAATCGGCTATTCCCACACCCTAAATAAGACTGCGCCCTTTTACGTTTTTTTTGGGGGGGAGCGGGGCGGGGGGGTTAGAGAGAAGGAGGTAAGATGCCGTCTGCCAGTCCTCTACTAAGAACAGGCAGATGGAATATGTCTGTCTGTCCTCTATTTGCTGGAATTTTGGAAAATAGAGGATTGAAAGGAGAGGGAGCTCCGCATATTTCCCTATACGTCGCGACAGTCGGTTCGATCTAATTGCACAGTAAGCATGTTTCATCACACGTGAACGGAAATGGATTCCTGCCGAAGTCCATCGTGCTGAAAATCACATCGAACTGTACCAAGGATGTTGCGGAAGGTGAGAAAATAAAGAACTAAAGAATAAAAATAAACAGAAAATATAGAAAATAAAGAAAAGAACTCTAATATATTTCACCTAAATGTAAACCGCATTTTTTTCGTCTCCACATTCAGGAAATATTTAAATTTGGAACCGACGCAACCATTTTCAGACATAGTATCATATTTTAAGTGCATCATCATTACACGAGATTAGAAAATGTTCTAAATCGTATGAATTTCCCAGGTAGTCGAAGTACACTCATCGGCAAAGAAAATCTGCACCAAGGAGGAAATGAACTATCTTGATGAAGTTTGGTAAACATACTCGTATTAATGTGTCATGAAATCGATGCGAGTCTCGAGGTGGAAGGTTGGGTATTCGCAGAGAAAACTTTCTAAACATCTCAATTAAAATTGAGTCGGAGGGGTCGGACTTATCACCAACAACGAACGTCTAGAAAGTTTTCATTAAGGAAATGCGAATCAGGAACATCTACTGATGTTTAGTGAAATGGAACAAAGTTTCAAGGTCATAGGATGAAGTGAAGCAGGGAAAACTAGCCGAGCTAACCAAACGCCTGGAGGTATAGGACGACTGCACTGATCAGGCTAGTTTCCTTGTCCGCTTCACTCCATCCACTCCACTTCGGTTAAATCGTTTGTTTTTGGTCTTGAAAGCCATGCCAGGACGACGTCTACAATAGAGGTTTCGCAAACTTGACCAATTCAATCGTGGTGTCTTAGTTTTTCATGATTAGGCAAACCTTAGCGTGCATCCTATTCCGCATCGGCTAAGAATTAGTGTGACTACCGTGAGGCCATGTTTCAGGAAGGTGCGAAAGAAATGAACGGGAACGAGTAGCAAGCCGCCCATGCATCACCATCATCGAAATGAATCTGGAAGTGCACGTCTGCCTGATAGTCGATGAAAGAAACAGCGCCGGAGGACGTGGAAGCTCTCGTTCACGCATCAACTATTCATTGAGAGATGTCAGGACAAGTTGGAGGGTCAAGCCAAATCTTGCCCTGTTATTTTACTTGTCCATATAATACGTAATGCTCCTTTTATGGGCATGTTTGTTCGCATGGAAAGTTTTCCTTGCACCATTGTTCGGATCCGAGTGAGATTGATTTGAAAGTTAAGATTGAAGCTAGGATAAGATCTGCATTTCTTTTTCGTCGCATCGCTATTAAACTTCGGAAGCTTCGATCTATACATGAAAGTAAAGCTCGGAGGAGGTATTTGGTTCAACGAATGGCTGCTAGCTTGAATTTCGTGTTAGGTAATTGGGGTCAAATACTTCCGTTTTTCATCCTCGCAAGCAGAAAAATTGGTCTTCTCTCATCAATAAGTTAACAAATCTGACTTAAGAGAAATCAGGAAGCACTCTTATTTCATTCCATTGATACATAGTACTTCCTTGCAGTGTCTTGCGTGAGCGAACATCCGATATTGGAAAACGTTAATGTGACCTATGAAGGATGGGATGGGAAATACCCGGCACCTCCGGGCGCTAGAGTCACCTACACCTGTCGTCATCCTGCAGGGTTCACTGATGGATCCCCTCAACACAATGCCACCTGCTCATTCTTACCTGATGACGAATGGGAAACCTCCTTTGGTAGCAAAGCTATCCAATGTCCACGTGAGCCCCTCTTTTTTACATCAATCGCAGGTAATAGGTTATATGCGCCAGATCCGTTAACTTCATACTATTTATGCTTCATTATGGTGTCTAGTGAAATAGGATTATCGCCGTCAAACGAATTTCCATTGAGGACCATTGTGAGGTCAGATAACCTTAGTTAAATAGAGCTTGTGCATGTCATCCAATGTCCGTCATCCCATCCATTGCAATACAGGAAAGAAAGCTTATATTCTATCATGCAAGTTCCAATTGCTTGTCTGGAAACCCAAAAATTGCCATAAGTGTAGATTTACAACAAAAAGGTGTTGCAAGTCACTGATGATATGTTCATGGAAACTTGGTACATTCCACTTCAAATTGGAATTGTCATTGTTTAATGCTTTTAATTCAAATGAACTTTAATCATGCATACTGATGAAATATTCATTATCTCTAATTACCCTCATAAAGGCTCTCATGAGAAAAACCAGCGCAAAGAAGCCGAAATTTTTCAAACACTCCAAATTTCAGTAATACTTACAAGTCACTAAAAGCTTAGCAACCATGCAGTTTCCCAGAATAAGTTTAAATATTGACAAACTTTATGCAACAACTCCAGCATTTAAGGAGGAAATAGGAGTAGATCAAAATTTCCCGAAGCAAAGGACGGCCAGTCTGGTATTTCTCAGGTAATATAGGTCGAAGACAAAGTTTATGAACATGAAGATCGCCGAAAAAGCTGTCCAATATGTTGTGTCTCCAGTAATTAGTATGACCACGCCTTGGTCTTAGATATTCTCGCTATCAGCTTCTCAATTTCCTGGCGATCATCTGGACTTGCCCCTCGTGGATCTTGACCAATTTCCGCAGCAGAGGAGCTTGATGTTGATGAAGAGCCAAAATAGGTAGTGATCGGTGGTTAACATTGTTGCCCACCAGGGTCACAAACACGCTTGGAGGAATGCCAAGTTCGGTATATTGATTGGCCAGTCCATTCTGTTCACTTCATTCTAAAGCAGGGATTGGTTGACTAACTGCGCCCATGAGGCCTAGTATTATCATTTTGGAGACTGGCCAAGCGTCGCATGTTTCGCAAGTAAGGCGGAGCAGGAACAGAATTTCTTCAATGTCGCATTGCTTTGTCAGAAATCCATGCACTAAATGCAGAGGACATCTACCGAAGACATTGAAGCCTCACAATCCATGATGGTGACGAGAGGTGTGGCCACCACCGAATCCATCAAGTTCCTGAAGAGCAGTATTTGAAAACCTTTCTCCCCAGCGTCTATATACTTGTCAACAGCCGTCATTAAACAAATTGAGAAACGAGAATCATCTATGAACAACACGAAATGCCATTGTCCATGATTGCATCCAATGAGGGCTCTGTGCCTCTCATGGCAACGTCTACGGTGAACTTGTGAACAGAAGCACCATAGTGGCTAAATGGCGAGGTAGGAGACACGTAGCTAGGTGATTCCCCATGAGTGATGTTTGACCCCCGTAGTTACCCATATTAGCTGTCAGAAAGACCCTGCAGTTCTGGTCCTTTCTTAAGGAGCAGCAACCTGCTGAAACCCATCTTGATTAGGTTTTTTTCCAGACCTTGGCTGGTCCCATAGGATGCTTCTTGATTCACAAAAAGCTTTTAAACGTCGCCATTAACATGCATTTCGTGCTTTTGCATACAATAAAAAACTTGGAAACTTCTGCATTTGAAAATCCAACTTCCCCCACACAAGCGGTCCTGGATTTCTAATGTTCCATAAGTGACCTTCCTCTACACATTTTTTTGGAGAAGTGACTTCCAATCAATGCGTGGCCTTCTTTCGAGAGAAATAGGTTGTGAGCTTCGAAGTTTATCATGAAATTATAACTTTTCAGCTGTAGTGAAACTGTTGATTGGTAGAGGTGGACATGTAGTCATCAACTCGGTATCTTTTTTAGCTGTCATCAGCATTCAAAAGAAAACTAAATTTTTCTAAAAGCATTCATATTTCACCCCATATTGAAAAAACAATCCCCACATTACTGTATTCGCAACGGCAAAATACATGTTGAAATGTCTGTATTTGAAGAAAGAGAATTTATAATTCTACCACCGATGAACATTGAGAGTTGCTAAACTTTTTGAGAGTGGTAAATTATATTTTTCTCAGCAAAAGACACTAATGCAGATGATATAAGATTAATTGAATTTACAGAAGGTGACAAAGAGTGAACCACTGGGATTCTTGTATTTCCCTAGGAACACTCTTCATGCGAACAGATTATATCAAGTGGGCTCCTCGTTTTCTTAGACTTCTTACTAAGTCTTACTAAGCAAGAAGTCAGATTAAAAAATTCAGGAGAAACACCTGTCAACATATAAGATCTAGGTATGCGTTCTTGCTGTGCACCTGCACGGAAAATCATAAATTGTACGGTCATGCCATATTTTCAGCAACTGCGAACCTCTGTTTTTACAAATTGGTGAAATCTTAATTACATTCTGTGAAAAATTCAGTTTCCGAATTTCCGTGCTGACAGCAATTTCCTGATTATCGTAATCTCCATTCCAAAGTGTTCATCTTTTTTTTTTACAATTATTTCATCTGTCCCTTTTTCATGAATTTCTTTATCAGGTAAGGTGATGTATCCAGACTGCCTCCTGACAGTGAAGGGGAAAGAATACATGGGGAGAGTGAATGTGACAGAGACAGGGAAATCATGCCTGAGATGGGATGCTCCCGAACTGAGAAAAATCTATGATGCGGATCCTATATACAAGTTCGATGCATATCCGGGACTCTTGTATGAAGAGTTTTTCTTAAACTTGAACCCAGCTTCACATGAGAACTTCTGCAGAAATCCAACAACGAAGGACAGACCCTGGTGTTTTGTCGATGATGATGGCGAAATCCATTCCGAGTATTGTCGGATTCCCCTCTGTGATGACAAACGTAAGTAAAAACATCTGTATGAATGCGATGGGATACGTTCAGTAAGAAATAGGTTTCCATGATGGTTGGAAGAAGGCATCTTACATCTTGAACGAAATGTACATCTTGAACGAATAGTCATAGTGGGAAGGCCATTAACATGGCATAACAAGAACTTAAGGAGGACCCCCCCTCTCTCAAAAAGACCCATTGGATGCGGTTAATCCAATAGGACATTAAGTTCAATGAATTCTAAACTCAGTTACTTGAGAACCTAGTTTGAATTTGATATATATCCAGAAAAGTTTGAGGGAAAAATTCCATTTAAAAAAATTCACCCCCAGGTGAGATACATATTGTACTCAATAAAACAGGTTGGCAAAACATTTCCTAATGCTAATAATTTTTGAATCGGACCCCATACACTAACCCATCAACAAATTTCTAATTTTCACAATTTCCTCAATTATTTTAAGCACGTCACCAACGAAATGGTGCGCCCTTAATGACTAATAATAATAATAATATATGCTCCAGCAATGGACATATTTTCCTCGAGTTAAAAGAGTAAGGTGTGCTTGTTCCAAAATTCAATAATCTTTTCACTTTTTCATTTGATTTCATTTCTCGGGTGATAATATATTTTACCCATCCAACATAAAAATTTACACTGAGAGGATATACACCCAAAATTGTTCATCTTGAAGTGAACACCATCACCCCAACTTGCACTCAAAAAAGGAAAACTTGACCAATTCGAAGTAGCAATCCTGATCCTCACCACAAAAAAACTCCCTTGAGGAGGATTTTTCTGAAGTTAGTACCCTAAAAACCTAATGGGGTGATAGCTTTCATACTTCTTTTATTTTTTGAACGTGCTTTTAATTAGCGAGAGTCATTTAGTCAGGACAATTCATATGTATTTGAAGCAATATCAAATTAACGATGCCTAACAAGCCGGTCCTGAAGTTCTTTAATGAGTGTGCAGCATTCTTTGGATACGAATTCAGGTGCACCTGAGTGCAAGCTGACTCAGAAGGGAGGGGAATACATGGGAGTGAAGAACATAACTATTTCCGGCTTCCCATGCAATTCGTGGCTGGATCCGAAAAACCAGGAGTATGAGAGAATCCAGGAAAACAAGCGCTTGACATTTTCGGATCCCCTCACCACCACCCACAACTACTGTCGGAACCCAAATGGGAGTCCAGGTGGTCCCTGGTGCAGCATCAAGGACACAGGAGGGTCCGGCATGCAATATGAATATTGCGATGTGCCTTTCTGTGCCCTGGAAGCTGTAGAGAGAGAGTGTGAGTCGGGAAACCAGTGCGAGTCGAGTGAGTCTCTGCAAAGTATTGAAACTTAAATTTTAGGTGTTTTTTTTTCAGAGATAGTGTCGGGTCCAATCCGATTCAATTATACCCAAGGTCAAATGAATCTGAGATAAATAGCTTGGCCTGTCGATAGTCTTTAGAATGGATGAATGCGTAACACTTAGATGCAATAATTGTCCTTGTGTACAATAAATACCTGTAAGTTAACGGAAAAAGGAGTTTCACATTAGGATCTGTTATTGATGTCATTGCATGTCATGACGGATAGTATGAACTAAAGAGTAGGGAAATGCAATGAAGAGAAATCAAGAAAAATGCCACGAAAGCAAAAAAAAGTATGAAAACCAGTCTCATGGGTACTGTGAGTCACCGATGCAATGGACGTCGTCGGGATCATTATAGATTGCTGTGCGATCTAAGTAGGCATCACGGAACTGTTTGGAATAGCTTGCAAATCCTTGACATTTCTCGGCTGTAGCCTCTCGATTACTCTGCTATTTAAAGCTGCGATGTAATGTCGCTTCGGGTGTCGCATCTAATGGGTGTTTTCATGATGTTGAAGACTTCTACGGGGTTCAGGAAAGGCCTGTATGCTGGCAATAGGATGTTCTTCTGCCCTATTAAACCAATAACTTACTTCACTTCTTCCTTAAGACGGAATCCATGACAAGGACGGACCACAAGGATGTAGACATAAATGAAGTGATCCCAGAAATATAGTAAGACTAAAGTATTGCATGATCCACATCAAACGGGACAAAAGACTTACATCAAGGCCAATTGCAAGAATCGCTGTCAGATTCCCCATCATGAAATAAGTATCTCTACTGTTGTTCTCCCAGATCACATCTCCTCCAAATCGTCCTAGAATGTTCAAGTTGAACCCACACTAGTCCATACATCCATGGTTTCCCCTGCGTTATCTCTCCAAATCTACTCGCTCGGCAAGAGATACCTAATTTAATGAAGACATAGTCTTAGATTTCTAGATTGTTGGGTTGTCAGGATACAAGTAAATAAGCATTAAACTATTCCAGTTACTGCATCAAAAACCTTGGATAATCGATTTTACCTTACCTCATTCACCTCAGTAGAATTTCGTGCTAACTGGAACCCGAATAAGTTTTTTCAGGGTGTCATCATTTTCCAAAATCTTCATGAATCAGTGGAAGTGTTAGCCTGGAAGCGTTGCTCGTCTTCTTCAACTGGTTTCACCAACTAATTAGGCGTGATGCTGCCCTGAATTTACTCCGTTCCAAGGAACATATTTTCATGGACTGAGAGTTTCCTCCTCCTTCAGTTTAAAGTCTTCTTTGTCATCCTAGATCTTCACATCTATATTTGGCAGATGCTAGCGACAGTTGACTTAGGGAAGTAGTAATCCTGTCCAATTTTTTTGGAAGGATTTATTATGATTAAACACTTAATTAGCGATTATTTGTTTGTCTTCGTCAGAAACGGGAGAGATCAAGGGCGTTTGAGATATGATGAAACCCATGATATTCATTTTCAGAGATGTGCGAAGTACAGGATGTCACATACACAGGTACCGATTTTTAGTTTTTTATTGCAACAAACATACACAACTTTCCAGTTGAAACTTATATGGAACACTTAGAGTAATCGTTGAAGTTTTATTCAGTGCTTGACATGTCCACCTCTTCTTTCAATGCCCGTCTGGAGACATTTAACAAAACGATCCATGACTAGCTTGAAAGTAACTTTGGTATTTCCTCTGTACAACCATAACAATTTCAGTAACTTCCATCCACAATCTTACGTCTTTCCTCAAAACTCAGTTATCCAGGCATGGTTCACTCTTAAAATAAATTAATTGAAATAGAAGCTGGACATGTTCAATGCTAAATACAACTTAAAAGATTACTATAACTGTTCCATATGAGTTTCATCTATTAAGTTGTGTATGCTTCCTGTATAAAAATATTGGTACCTATTTACAAGACACTCCGCATCTTGCCACCAGTGCCTAGCATTCTGCTAGACTCGCAAACCTTACAGAGAGTCACAGAAGATCATATTTACTTCAGATATTCGCTTTCCGGTTTTGATATTCCTTTCGACCAAATGAAGTTAGTATCGTCTTCTAAACATTGTGTGACGCACTGCGTCGAAACATCGATTGCAGATGGAGATGAAGCTCCACGCATGTACCCAGAATGTCGAATGACGGAAATGGGCAAAGAATACATAGGTTCCGAGAACCAAACGGAATCGGGGAGGAATTGCCTCTTCTGGAGAGAATTTCGCAAGATCGATTTGAATTTCATCTCCTCCCATCTCTCCATCGAGGACCGCTACACTGGATCCTCGGAGCTTACCAAGATCTTTCGTCATGTATTGGAAATGCAGGATGGAAACTTTTGTCGGAATCTGGCGTTGAAAGAGCGGCCCTGGTGCTTCGTGTCCTACGATTTCAGCTGGGAGTATTGCAACATCCCACTCTGTCGCGGTTCCAGAGGTAATCAGAATCTTTCTCATAAAAGAACAGTATCTCTAACATTTAATAAGGGGAAAACCAATTTTCAAAGGTATTTCCTTTCCTCTACCTCAATCTTACTACCAACCCCCCCCCCCCCACCTACTCTACGTAACTCGCTGACGCAAGGCCTTCGCTTAACCGACAGATTGTCTTCGGGTCAGGCCTAGGCCCACTTATTTTCGGTCAAAAGAAACACGATCCTCGGCCTACGGACCACCTGGAGAAAGTGGCTGAATTCATAGCTTGAAGGCCACTGGAATGGTATGTGGCATAATTAATGTAGGGTAAAACACCCAGTTAAGCATAGGTACTCGATGATTGGCCACGTTACCGAAAAAATTCGAAAGACAAGGCATTTGTTCCATGAACACCTTTGAAGTGTGTATGTGCTTCAATGCTGCTAGTCTGTGTCGCAAAAGTGGTAGGCGTGATATGAAAGCTTAAGTGTCGAAATTTTAATGCGCTGCGGCCCATCACTGGGGAACGGTCCATCTCTGGGTCTTTTACCCTACTTTCTTCCCGATTACGGCATTTGAAAGAGGAATAAGGAATTGGCTTCAAAACGATGTACACGATTTGAAAAACATTCAGCAGTTATTGAAATTCTGGACCTCATTTGAACAGAAGAAAACTGGATTCTGACGTGATGGGAATTTCATTCGCCACTAAGAAAAACACGCAGTGTTTCTTTGAAGTTCGTGTGAGCATGTGAAATGTTGAAAATATTTGAAATTTTAACATGCCATTTTAAAGCTTTCTGGGATTACAATGCATTAATAGCTGATTATTTGTTTGCTATCTTACTGCTATCTTATAAAATCTTTCAGTGAAATTTGCCTTCCCGAGGGGATGTTTTTTATAGATGCCAAAACTCATGGATTCCCTTTCCCAAGAAACTCATTCATCCTCTCATGGAGTTAGTCTTTCATGAAGTCACGCTTTCATATACCCGTCGGCAGTGCCCCTGGAATGCAAGATCACGCACGATGGGACTGAGTACGCGGGGTCAATCAACGTGACGGCGGAAGGGGAGAAGTGCATACCCTGGTTGGCCATGACCCCCAACAGGAATTCCGCTTTGCAATACCTGCTGTGGTTTCCCGATTTTGGATTGGATAGTCGCCATAACTACTGTCGGAACATACACAAGATTTATGATGGACCTTGGTGCAAAACCAAGCAAAACATGATCAGCAGTTGCAAAATTCCTTTTTGTTCAGAAGAGGACAAGAAACCTACTTCGGAAGGTATGGAGTGATGTTCACCGATTGGCTCGACCGTTTTATACTCTGTGAGCGTTCCCGAAAGGCTAAATTGTTTCGCGACTTGGCATTTCGATAACTAATAAAATAGAAAAGAATGTCATTCGCAAAGATAGAACATGGAAACTCAGAGATCAATTGTTTGGAAAAGAAAGGTAGATTTACGGCAATTTGTTACGGCAATAATTGTGGATTTTTTGGTTCGCGCAATTCGTACCGTGAATGAAATCACTCGTTTCACTCTAAAACAGAAAAATCGGCAACGGGAAATCTGGAATGCCGACAGACCGAAACCGGGACGGAATACGTGGGGACGATGAGAAAGACTGAAACCAGAAAGAACTGTCTCCGGTGGGATTCCCAACCCTATGGAAAGCTGGATGACTTCAACCCAGCTCTAACTTATGAGGAACACTTCCAACGGAACGATCCCTCGACGGAAGAGAACTTCTGCAGGAACCCGACATCCAAGGAACGACCCTGGTGCTTCGTCGACGATGCAGAGAAGAAATGGGAATTCTGCGACATCCCCCTCTGCTCCAATCACCCCTAATGACCTGATCGCGACTCAAACACTCCGTCTGCATGAGATCCTGACCAGATCAAGCAGGGCATTCGTGATTGACCCGGCCGTATAAAATATTGTATATATCGTCCGTCTTAATGCTTCGGAATTATTGCCGTGAATGGGATGAAAGGGTGAATCCAGATCACCGAATTCCAGATGCGAACTTCACTGTTAAATCATTCCGTTCCTCATCTGTTGAACTTTGCAAAGTTCAACAGTTGAGGAAATATCTCCCCACGCCTTTTTGTGTATCGCTGCAGGTAACCTCACGTAACGTTCTTACCGAAGGTAGGGTGGATAACGGGCCTTCGACGCACTTGACGAGCTCCGATCCTGGGAGTGAAATGTATGAATCCCTTCATTGTGTCATGTTCCCAATTATGGAACATACTGGAATAATATTTGCATAAAATTGCTGAGGACTCACTGCGTGGAAAATTGAGGATTTCTGAAACACCATTCACGTTCCCGATTGGGTAGAAAATAAATACTTTACTAATGCAGGTTTCTTAGCAACTGGGAGCATATTGACCAAATTGGTTTGTTACCATAGGCGTTTATAAGACCTTTCGCCTAATTTCGTTGTAAACTTCTTAATTTTAAAATTAAATTTCGCGTCCAAAAATATTCATCAAGCGTGTGTTGCCTCAAAATGTTATTTCGCATATTTACCTGGCCTTTCACAAATTCCAGTTGTTGCAGCATTTTTCTTTTTGAAAATATATTTCATGCTTAAAAAAAAACAAAAATTGCAATAAAAAAGAATTTTCTCTGGTTTGAGAGAAGCATTATTTGTTAGTAC
Organism: Darwinula stevensoni; assembly: GCA_905338385.1. Classification (NCBI taxonomy): domain Eukaryota; kingdom Metazoa; phylum Arthropoda; class Ostracoda; order Podocopida; family Darwinulidae; genus Darwinula; species Darwinula stevensoni. The sequence goes on from CAJPEV010003808.1 coordinate 12,902, forward strand.
CTTTAAGAAAATATATACGAAATTCAATTTGTTTTTCTACAAGGCAAGCAAGGCAAAAGGATTGCGCAGTAAAGTGGTAAAATGATCTTTCTTCCCTAAATTTTTAAGTGCCACTCCCTCGATTCAACTCCGATAAGTGCGTAAAAATACCATCACGATGACATGAATAGAGGTGGCATTGAGATTTATGTGTGACAAATTACATAAGATTGACGACCGGAAGATGGGTTGTCATTTGAGCAGTCATTTGATTTAAATATAGGACCGTTACTGGGAGAAGAAACTGTTTACTCGGTTCAGGTGAGTCTCCCAGTTCCTGCTCTTGCCAGTAAAAAAATATCAATAGGGCGAGAGCATGGCATGCATTCCTTGTCATTCCTTGTCCTAAGTCATATTTCCTAACCTTAACATGTTTATTAAAATTATTATTTTTCGCTTCCTTTGCTTCGATCGTCATCAGTCGTTACATCTTTCGGCTTGTCCCGTCTATGGAGCGAGGCCCTACCGTTCGCCTGGATTCGTATAGCTCGTGCCAAATCAATCATCACCAAAAACATGTATTTTCACCAGCGAAAAGGGCAAATGTATCATATTGAAACTTTGTGGTTCACTGAGGATGTATTTCGGCAATAATAAAAAATGTTACTTTTCGGTTAAAACGTCTAAGGGCACATATTTTGCAAAATTCGTATTTTCCCAATTTTTCTGACCCAGCAAAACAGAGGGCGCTAGAAAGTTTAAACTTGGCAAATAAGTACCTAATGGATCGCTGAGTAAATCAAAAAGTTTTCTTTTAATATATATAGACGATCGTGAGTAGCTGACTGACATAAGTTCGAATGCTGAGTTCAGGAAAAATTGTACTTTGGTGATACATGCCATAGGGGCACACCTTTTCGGGGAACACATATTCAAATAGTTCTCGTTGCTTCATTCACACGGAGACACATAGAACGGTGAAACTTGGCCTGAACGTGACCGCTGATTCACTGAGCTCAAATGTCAAAATTCAAATTTCCAAAAAAAAATTGTGCTTCATATTTCTTGGGGACGTAACGTTTTCAAGGAATTTTTCATATCCTACCGAATCTGGCGGAAGTAGAAAAGTAGATGGCGCACGCATACTTGAGGTTGATTTAAGGAAAAATTATACTTTTATTGTGCGTTTCCCCAGAGCACAGTTTTTGCGTGGATCGCTTTTCAAAATACATTTTTTCCGCCAGCAAAAAGGGTAAACGTATAAAGCTAAAACTGGGTGGCATGGAGTTCCCTGAGTCTACATTTCAAAATTAAAAAAATCCCTTAAAACCCATCAGGGTACTTTTTTTCAGTCCCATTTTCCCGAATTTATTTATTAATCCAACGAAACAGAGACAGAAAATTAAAATTTCCCTCAGAAGTACCTGTTTGATAGCTGAGTAGAGGAAAAATCCTACTTTTGAATGAACTAAAAATGTATTCTCCACTCTTACGAAAAGGGATACAAGAAAAGATTTCAATTTAGGTACACTAGAATCATTGAAATAATGATTTAGATAAAAATCAAGACTTTCGTCCCCGTATTTCACGTATTTCAATGGAGACGTATTTTAAATACGTGTTTGCCATTTTGCAAAGAAGAAATGAATTAGTCCAAACCTAAGGTAATAGAGCGCCGAAGGCTTGACCACCGCGAGTTTGCGTGCCCGAAGAGCAAACACTAACGCTAGTTACAGATATGGGGAGAGTCACGAAAGCATGTGTTCCATTCTCGACTGAGCCCCTTTCGGTGCGTCGATGAAGGGACGATGAGATCGGGGTGTTGAAACGACGCCGGTTCGCATTCATACGGGCTTGTCAGTTCTTCGGTCGTCTTTGGGGGGGGGTTCTTCCCGGCGGTGTTCCAATACCAAGGACGCTTTAGGACTCTTCGGTTGGGTTCCGTCAGAAGTTGTATGAAGGTTGCATGTCGCCCGGGAAAAAACCCTGTGATCCATATAGATTTTCCCTCTCCGCGAGGTCGTTCGGTGAACAGCTCAATCAGGACTGACAGGGATATCCTGAATTCGTCGTATTCCTTGTTCTGATGTTTTGATATTCCATTCCTACTAGGATCATTTTTCATTCCTGTGGGCCCGCGAAAAAAATCGGCGTTGTAAGTAGATTCTTGTTCTCCACAGCTGGAATGCTGGATCTTGATCGAAGAAGTGGTCCTTCCCTATGCCATTGAAACCAAACTGAAGACGAGGAGGATGAGGAACCTTAACTCTGAACGTAAGCTCGGTATGCATAGGAGAGGACGAGCGAGTTCTGGCTGCTCAAAATCAGTTCACAAGATACATCGGAAGGTCGGTTGTTTGCAGGCCTTTAAGAAAGTGGGTCTCTTATTCACACGTATGATGTTGTAATATGTCATACGTGGAAATAGGGGCCCACAGGCCGATGGATCAGACGACGCTGACTGGCTCGCTGGCCTCCGCGATTTCCCCACATCAATGCTGCCGACTATCGATTCTGGGGATACAGAAGCCCATAACTCTCGCGCGAAAGGGTAAAATGAGGTAACCTGCCCTGGTCATCCAGGAGTCACGAAACAATTACAAAGGTTTCGTTTCGAATTTCGTGGGTTCCTCCGGGCCCTCTCAAGAATGTCTTGGGACGTGAACAGTTTCAAGGGTTTTGAAAATGATCTCATCCTGAAGTCATCGCTGCGAATGAAGAATGAAGTAATGGGAATGTGCTGAAGACCCTTTCCGCTTCTGTCATTTTTCGAACCTCAACTTCATGTTTCATGTTTCAACTTCATGTTTCAACCGATTTCTGGACTATTTCATCTCTCCATCGCAGCCTCTGTCTTGCGCTGTTCCTGGTTCTTCCTCTTACGCAATCATTCGGTGATTTCCTTGGTCCCCACGGTTTCGGCAAGATGTCCAATACATTTACGTGTTGCATCCTTTATATTCACGATGTTTTCAAGCCCAGTCTGAATCCAAGATCTTGCTTAAGAACCCAGGTGCTCGTCAACCTGTCTCGGAAAGTCACGTTCAGTATCGATCGTTCCTTACCTCGTTGGGCAGCTTCCAGTTTTCCATCGAGTTTCTTGCACAGATTCCTATTGCTGATTTTACCCCAGACTGTGTAAACGAAGGAAGTTCGTATATTGAAAATTAAATCGTCCATATAATGGAGAACATACCTCCATGCTGCATGTTAAACATCGCACTTGGCTTTGAAGAAAACGGCGAAAATAAGAGCTCCTCCAAAAATAAGGTTGAACTGTAGTATGCAGAAACGCAAAAAAAAATTCCAATCGTTGCCATGCTCTCCAGGCAACTACATTGATCCAGAAGCCCGTTACACCTTTATTCCATGTCCTTATTTCCACAAGGGTTATAGGAACAGGAGGGAAGGACCATTTTCAGTCTTTATACACCATCTTTCCAAAGTGAAGTTTCTATTCGGATGGTGCAGATATTCCAAGACGCAGGTAACGATCGAAAGTTGTTTGTAAGGAATTTTTATTATTTCAATTGATACATCTTCTGCATTTCCTATTCTCTCGAATTCGTATGAAATGCTCCATTTGAGAAGGGTACATGTCCTTTGAAGGAAAGCAGACTGTTTCCAAGGCCTTCTATGAAGATGCATGCCGCAGACCCTTTTTTGTGAGTACATTGTGACATAGTCCGCTTCAGGCATTGACTGGAAATGTTACTTCGATGGCTTACTTGGGAAGCAAATTCTCTCTAATGTAACATCATTACATGAAAGTCATGTTTTCCTTCTTTAAAATGGGAGACATGTCTTAGTGCACATAATGTCACAGGTGAAAAAGGAGTAATTATTGATGAACCCAGGAAAGTACAGTTACAAGGTTATCTCTCCATTTTCTGGTCTTAACGTCAAGGACACGCCTGATCTGCCCATGTGAACAATGTCTCTGAGTTTTTCTGTCGTCCTCGATCCTTTCCTTTTCCTCTCTCGCACTAACGGATTATTGCGAATAAATAAAAGAAATCTAACGCATTTTACTACTCGTGAAATTCACCTCTCTCTTGCTGCCGACCCCTTAGCCATCTGCAAAAAAAACCCATCGCAAAAAAAAAAACAGAACGAAATTTCAGACTCATCAATATCATTTTGATATTTAAGTCTCTAAACTTTAGAATGTCGTTCTCCAACGAGAATAATCCCGAAAACGCGAGAATTTTAGCGTGGTTCGCGTTGAGAGTTACTTCTAACCAAGCACTGATTGGTTGCAGATCGCTCCTAGGGATCAGTTAATTTCCGTCGGTGACTGTTTCATCGACAGAGGCTAGCTGCAGCATGTGCTCGTCGAGTCGAGAATTGCAAACATTTGGTTGTTATGGTAACCGGAAAATAGTGTTGAATAAAATAGTGAAGCAGTCCACAAAGCCGACTGTTCTCCCGAAGGTTACTAGAGGAATGAGAGATTAAAACACTGGAAGCTGTGGCATTTATTTCGCTTGACTCCTTCATTTCTTCCTCAATTGTTTCGCCGACTGTAACTCCTCGCATCACAGCGTGCAGTGACAGCTCACTTCACGAGCATCCTCGAGAAGGGATGGAACATTTTTTTCTTTGCGAACACCTGCCTGGATGTAGGCTTTCATCTGCGAAGGGATTTCGGTTCGGAAAACGGAGAATTGGAAAGGAATTCGCAAAAAAGTTAGTCGCGAACGGGGATTGAGGAAAACTCTACGAAGGAACTTGTTCTTAATTCATTACTTTTCACTTCGTTATTCACTTTACTTCAGGTGATACAGGAAGGACGTGACGGACGTGCACGAGCAATCAAGGAAGACGTGAAGAGAGAACAGCGTCATCGTTTATGTTCATGCCCAGGTGAGTCTTACCGATGCGGAGAATACATAATAAAATAGTGCATTTGACAGGTTCACTCCCAGGGATTTAAAATAATGAAAATTGTCAACCTACCTTGGGGAAAGTTTTTGGTAGTGGTATTATGTACAAGCGAGATCCTTTGCCCGAAAGGGGAACAAACTCTCCATGAACGCGCCTTCGGAGTTTTGCGCTCTGTAAAGCATTAATAATAACTAGCGGCCTGTGACCGCAATTGCGGCCTTCAACCCCTACATATACCATTTTTTTCCACTGCTCATCAACTAAGTATAGTCTTAGCCAGGTTCCTGTTGCCAAATTTTATCCACAGTTCACAATAGAATACATACGTATCAAATATATGCGAGGTACAGAGGAATACATCTGCTAATATGCGCAAAATATCTCCAAAATTTGTTCAACACGAGTAAAGAATAATGGCAGGAACAATGAAATCTCGAGAAACGGGACACACATGGGAACGAAGCGGAGAGTCAAATTAAAAATGAATAAAAATCGTCTCGATGAACGGATTGGACGAGCAAAAAGTTCTTCTTCAAGGACTTCATCGCCGGTGACTGTGCCAACATCAGTTTCGCCCCGTTTCGATCCATCAATAACCTGAATCTTCAGCGAATACTCAGAGCGAAGAATTAAAGTATTCATTTCGTTCTGCGGCTCTGCTTCTGCAGGTTTGTAGCTATCCTCATACGAAAATGTTACCCCTTAGTTCATCCGAAATTCACCTCTTTTTCCCTTTATCTTTACCTGAGGGGTCTTCTGGCAGGTTGAGAAACGGGGGAAAAAACAGTTCTTTACCGTAGTTTCACCGTCGCAATTTTACCTCAGGAGGAATACTTTTTAAGGGTCCCCTGTGGGTTAGGAAAGTGATAATTGCATTGAACGTCAATCGTTTAAAGTCTGACGTTCCCGGAACCGATCTTCACCGGAACAGGATTTACACTTCGTCGCTGAGAAGAAAAGCTGCAGAGAATAATGGAGCCGGCTTCTTAGCGGCGAGACTCGATTATCGAAACCATCAAAATGACGTCGCAAGATGCTAGAGATTGGTCGTACTCCCAGAAACTGGTGTTTTTCTTTCTTTCAATGAAGCTAATTTTTTTCCCGGATGAGTATTATATTCGAAGCGAGAGTAAATTCCGCATTACAGACTTTCCACGAGCGTGAGGCGAGAGTTACCATTTCCTTTCCATCCACGAAAATTGGCCATCGTGCTCGGGGGTTGAATGAATCCAAGAGCTGATTTTCATCATTTCGCCTCAAGGAAATTTTCCGGGAAAAGAAAGCATAAGGATGGATTACAGTCCTAAGATAATCCACTAACTCCCTCCCTTATCGGATTTTGTCTAAGCCGACGGCATATCCTTACATTGTCCTATGCCGTTATTGTAAATGGCGCGGATCGTGTGCACTGTATCCCCTCTCTCGCGACAATAGAAAGATAAACAAATTATTACTTTCCAAATTTAAAATATCGCGATATGCGGAAACGCCGATAAGACAAATATCGAACGATGTCGCGATATCGCGATAATCGGAACAGCCCCACCTAATCCCTATCCCTCGGCGTGTTTGGTTGGGTCGGCTAGTTTTCCCTGCTTCGCTTCATTCTATGACCTTGAAACTATTATCCAATTTACTAAACAGATGTTCCTGTTTCGTAATATGTTATTTAACTCCTTGATGTTCGCCGTGAGCGATAAATACGAACCCTCCATCTTCATTTAAAATAGGATGTTTAGCAAGTTTTGTCTGCGAATATTCAACCTGAGATTTTGAGACTCGCATGAATTTCATGACAAAAAATACAAGTATGTTTACTTATTTCACCAAGATTGCTGAACTTAATGTGAATTTTTTGCAATGATTGTATATATACTAGCGTGTTTGTTCTTCACGGGAAGGACAAGCAAACAAACAAGCGAGTTTGTTAGCATGTTCATAGGGAGTTTGTTTGCCTTTCTTGCTAAGAAACTCCCTATGAACGCAGTGAACGAACTGCCTTCGGAGCTGTGTTGTACAATAATAACACATTTGAAGCATCCCTTTCCGATCATTATACCTGCAAATTGGTTAAAACTCCATGGGTCATTAGTTTTCTCAATGTAGGTTTAGGCTACTTCTGCTTCGAGTGATGTTAGGAACAAGAATCAAACTGAGATTAATCATTTTCCTCTGAATTGTCACCTCAATACACCCCCTTGTATTGAAAGACAGGAATCAGTTTACTCTGAGTGAAATGGTGCAAGTTTTTTCATTCCTTAAAAAATAACCTTGAGTACTGCAGAAAAAATTCCAAGAGTTTTTTACGGCCTAAAAGCGGCCCTGCGAGAGTGTAAGACAAAAATGAGAATCTCCTTGAATTCATTTATGCAAGAATGCATTTTCAATTTGATCATTTTCATGAGGAACAGAATATGGTGCTTCAGGGTGGTTCATGAGGGAAAATAAGTATATTTCCCATGTACATTGCTTTCATCGATGGGATTTTTATGTATTGGAAGGGATAAAGCAAAGCATGGCGGACATGAACCTTGTCAAAACTCATGCTAGGAGTAGTACAGCACACAAAGCTCACAGTGGAGTAACTGGAAGAAAGCACAACACTTACCCTAATAACAGGAGGAATTTCAAACCTTTGCGAAAAATGAGCGCAGAATTAGAATGGTTTCAAAATAATCCAAAAAACATATGGGACACCCTGATATGTCCTTCCCAGGCATGGGCATTGTATTCAGGTCAGGTTTCCTTACGTCCTTCTGGGCTAGTCTTCGTTGACCTGGTGAGGCCCTTAATCTCGCTGTTCTGGAAAATGATGGGTCAGTTGGGTGGTTAGGACATGGTCGCGGCCTTTGGCCACGATTATCCAACTGCTCCGTCGTCCCCCAAATTAAACTAACTTTTTCGCTCATTCGGCCAAACATAGAAGGAATGCGTCTCGCTTGATGTGTCTTCTTCCTTTTTTCTCTGAGATTTGTAGAAAAAACGTTTTTCTCGCTTGAATAATTGTTAATTAGAATTAAGAAAAATGCAATTAGCATTGAGATGTAAAGGGCATCGTTGAGATAGAAGAGACTGCCTAGTCCGATCCAAGAGGAAGCGCTAAAAGGGTAGCATGAAGGAAAATAAATAATTGCATGTTTAATTAATGGATCAATCAACACATTATATTTTTGTGCAAGGTTTTAGACCATGACAATTAACATGAGACCACTCTCACCTTCACACGATTTCTCCTTCATGGTTCGGTGATTCAGTAAACTGCGTATTATATATGTGGATGCGCGCGAAATTTTCCTTTCGGAATGGCATTTAAATAATTGAGAAAGGAAATCCATGCCTTGCGCTCGCCCAGCTGATTTTATTTTGGCGGAATACCTGAACTAAGTGAACAGTTTCTTCACACTGTCACCATTTACTGTTTAAATCATTTTTCATGAAATACTGAAAGCCAACATGATCATTTTCAATTTGATCATTTTCATGAGGAACAGAATATGGTGCTTCAGGGTGGTTCATGAGGGAAAATAAGTATATTTCCCATGTACATTGCTTTCATCGATGGGATTTTTATGTATTGGAAGGGATATGGTCTGTCACTTCATGATAGTCGTGCTATCATGCCTTTTCCTGACTGCATTAACATCGGAAATCCCTGTGTACTTTGGCGTGCACCGAGGGAATCGATATGGGAACGTGTCACGGGAGATCAACGTGAGGAACTTCGCAGCATGCCTTTGGGAATGTTCGAGGGAAAACCCATCCGGGCCTTGCTTTGCCTTCAATATTAGGGAATTTGATGGTTTCTGCCAACTGATATACAGCGGCCAGAGCAATCCCGTCCTTCCAGAAGGCTACATGGCCTATGTCCAATGTAAGGACCCTAAGTTGTAATCCGATGTTCCTCCATGTGCATGTGATGTACATTTTTTTGCTCCCACGTTGTTCGTAGACTACTGTGTCCTGTTCATATTTATTATTCCCATTTCACTGTAACATTTAGTTACATACGAAATCAAATTCACTGAAATTCTGCTAAAAGACGCACTGAGGCTGGAAAATGAACCAATCCACTCTTCTCCACACCCAACCCCACACACACTCTCCTTCCGAGTCTTGTAACAATTTCATGTTAAACTTATCACATACACATTTATATGTTTCATGAGACAGGGGTGACTGGATACGTTTCAAACATGTCTGGTGAAGGAGATCAAGCGTGTAATGTACGTCTTTCGCTATTAACAGGATTTGGTTGGCATTTCCCGCAAGGAATTCTTTGAGCATGTCTGTTTGTACCTTCGCAATAAGGTGTTAATTTTTAAATAAGAATTTTGCATATTTTTCTTCAAAATGGTCTTGGGAAACATCTTATAATGCAAAATGTGTACCCTGAGGGGATTTAACTTGAATGTTTTGTCACTTTAATATAATTGTTACGCAAACCACTTTCAAGGTAATGTCAACAATATTTCTCCTTCCGTTTTGTTGAAGGCAATGGGAGCCTGAGAATGGCTTCAGCCTAAGCACCTTCAAGAAAACGGAAGGAACGTGAATAGCTGATAGGTTTTCAATTCCAGAGAAAGCCTAACTTCGAATGCCCAACTTTGGGAGGCCATGCTCTGGGGGCACGTTTTGGGGGAGGGGTTGGGGGAATGATTTCGCAGGCCTAGGCCCAACCCATGGATGGATGCAGAGGCTAAAACCACTCTCATACATTTTCTTCCTTCATGGAAGCAGGAGAGAAAACAAATACCTGTATCATTCCACACCTTGGATGAAGTTTGATATAGAAGGCACGTGACGTGAGGTGATTGACTTAGAAAGCCTAAAGGTAACCCTTGGTAACGCAGAGGCCTGCTCGAATCTTGCCCGACCCATTCGCATCGAGGAACTTCTCGGCCCATCTTACAAAGCATTCTTTTGTCTTAGCCTGACCCGCAAGGCGTTCAAGCTATGCCGTTGGGTCATTGGTGAAGAGAAGGGCACGAGTTGGCGCGTACTGGTACGCCTACAGCTATTAATGGGTTTTATTTATTTTCCTGGCAGGGAAGCAGTAGATGTTCCATTGACATTTCGATATAAGGTGGGTATGTCTAATCCACTTAAGGACGATTAGGCCAATGCTCCCACTTCAACAAAACGGGAAGGTATACAGTAGCTACGGGCTGCTTATACGGTTTTTACGGTTGTTTTTCATAGACAACTGTATGGAACCTTTAGAAGAGTTTGAAAAAGGGAATGCCATAGAGTCCTTTCGCCTGAATGTAAAATTAACGATAAAGTTCCCTATAGTCGAATTGGAATAATCGCCTTGAAACTCAGAAGTTATGAGCTCATGCGTCTGCTGCTTAGCCCCCCCCCCCCCCACCCTAGATGGAGGTGTAGGCTTACGCCATTCTCGTGAACACGTTCTTTCCTCCTCAGTCATTGAAGGAAGTGCGTGTTATTGCTACGTTGTTCACTCTAGAGGAATTCAGACTTCGGAGGGAGGGGGGGTGTGCACGACCTGGGGACAAATTTCGCAGACCTAGGCCTACCCCATGGATGGACGCTTAGGCCAATACTACTCTCATGCACACTCCTCAAAGGAAACGGGATGGAAAATAAGTAGCTGTTGGCTTGCATGCTACAGATACAGTTCGACATTGGCGGTACTTGCTATGATGGGAATGATTCAGCAAGCTTATATCCAACCCTTGGACGATTGCTCTGGCCTACATTGATCTTTAATATTACTCATCTTAGCGTTAAAACTCTCAAGTGGTTTATGTGGTTCATATGGCTGCTGTTACTCCTACTTTTTTGGAGATTGATATGCTATCAAGAATGCCTGGACAATAGACAGGAATTGAATACACCAATGGAACACTAAACGACACACTTATAATTGTTAATTGGTGATCCTTATGCTACAAATGACATAGCGTCGTGAACAATATGTTCTTTGACACCTTTACTTTAAGGTGCGAGAATTGAACCCATGAACAAAGGAGTCTCACCGCATTAGTAGGGGTGAGATCGAAAAAAGATGCCTTAGATCGCAGAGCGCCGAAGGCGCGTCCATAGCGAGTTTGTTTGCCCTTCGGGCAAACAAACTTGCTAGTATTCATAAAAACTGCATTACGTATTACATGGACTAGTCAAATGAGAGGGTGAGAAATGGCTTGACCCTCCAACTTGTCCTGTCATGTCTCCATGAAGAGTTGATGAGTGAACCCCATCCTACGGCGCTATTCCTTTCATAGACTATTAGGCAGACGTGCACTTCCATATGTTTTTCAATGATCGTAGGAAGTCAAGTCGTCAATTTATATTTCTCACGAAAGATAAATCCCTGGGAAACCCAACACCATCGAACTTTTCTCATGACTAGGGTCCCACCCCAACCGTAAAACAAGACACCCCTTTTGAGAGAACTCCATTATCACCAGCCACATCTCTTTTTACGGTACTGTTCTGTAGGGGAAGCAAAATTTCCTGGTATTTGTTTTAAACGGCGTTTTTGAGAGTAAGGTTCACGATACTTCTTCGATTTGATTGGGCAACGCATTGTTGAATATATACCTTTTTTGATGAGAATAGGTAAGCATATATACTCATCGCCAAAAAAAGACACACCAGGACTGAAGTTGAGCGATCTTGTTGCAATTTCGTAGACAAACTTGATATGTTATGAAGTAATGTGGGTAATGAAATAAATATGAGTTTCCTGATTAGGATTCTTGCAGGATCCTGATGACAGGTCAAGACCGCAGTCCCAGCTGGATAGTCCTGAAAGAAGTCCTTTGGCTTGTCCCCAGCCACCAGTACCTTTCATTAACAGGGGTAGAAGTGAATCAGTGTTGGAGAATCTGCTTCCTTAAAAATATACCGGTCATCCCTGGACGTGGTGATGCAAGGACAGCCTGAACCTCATTCCCATTCATGGATTGGCCCCATTCTGATACCGTGTCCGCCATGGCCGCACGGTAGTCACACTTTTACTTAGCCGATGCGGAACCTGATGCATGCTAAGGTCTGCCTCAATCATGAAAAACAAAGAGACCCCGATCGAATTGGTCAAGTTGGCGAAACTACCATTGTGGACATCGTCCTGGCATGGTTTTAAAGACGAAAGATAAACGGTTTAAGCTAAGTGGAGTGGATGGAGTGAAGCAGACAAGGATACTGGCTTGATCAAAAAATAGTCGCACTATTCCTAGGGTTGGGGGAGACGGATTTTTAAAGTACAACTCTAGAACCAGAATTGTGAATTATCCCTGTCTTCATGCACGATTACAGTGTCCATGATGTCCTGTTACAATGGCGCAACATACAGTTGCAACATATCGAGGTATGTTGCACTAGTGCGAGTCGGTTCTGTGAAAAAATTGCCGAGCCAACATGGTCATGAAAAATATCGTTCCATTCACTTGTGGGCAGTTTGTGTTATTGACAGAACAATGACTTGCAGCGCTTCTGTGCCACCCGCATCTGGATTTTTGTTCCCCAGACGCCATAATAAATAATAACTACTTCTGCAGCGACACGCAACAGGAACTGCCTTACAACGGATCACAGCGGAAACTAAGGAACTAGTAAGGATATTATGTAGGGGGAGTAAATCTGAAATTCTAATCATGCGTGACAAGCGTGAGCGCACGGGTCCCATCCCCTGACCCCAGCAGGCCAACCACCATAGTCTCGTCTGCTGGGGCTCACATTCCTCACGTCGTACCTACCATCATGGCCCAATATTTCAAGTTATAGATTTTCTTGGTTCTGGTAACCATTTTAGTGCCACGCAGCCCATTCGTAGGCTGAAAATCACGATAAACCGTTCCTTTTCCTCTTTTCGCAGTTTCTCTTTCTTTGCATTCTCGCTCTCACTAACAACCTCCATCTCACGCTTCGTCTCAGAAACATGCTTACGTGGAGGTAGACATAGGCGAGTCGTTTCTTCTTTCACAAACGTCGTGCACCAAGCATCAGGTTCTGCGAGAGAACAAGCGGCCTCGTGTGTCTTGGATCCGTCGGTGAACCCGCGCGGGTGCTTGCAGGCGAAGGTAACCTTGCCACCAGGTTGAATTGGATTCTCGCCAGTCCCACCCTCGAAGGCTTTCTCCGCGTTCTCGATGTTTGGGTAGGGTGTCAGGCATAAGACTATACCCAAGAAAATAAAGCGGAAGAGTTCATGTCCGTGTCCATCCCACGGATCTCCAAAAGGCAGAAATATACTCATCGCCAAAAAAAGACTCGACCAAGATGGAATTGGACAAAAATTCGTTACACGAGCTCGTACTAGCATACTATGAAATCGATTAGAGTTTCATGTGTGTGGGATGAATATTATTGGAAAACATTTGCATATTATTCCAATATAAATAACGGTTCATAGGTTAATATTAATCATCCGAAACGTGACCTAGAAGGTTTTTACTGGTAAAATATTCCAAGAAAGCTCTTAAAGGGTTGCAAAAAATGAATAATCACACCACTCTTCGAACTCTAATCGATTTCATAGTATTCTAGTACGAGTATGAGTAACAAATTACAAGATAGCTCAATTCCTTCCGCAAACGCTTCTTGGAGGAAGCAGAAATAAATTTCGAAGGGAGGTCTTCATCTCTGCACATGTAATATTTCAAAATTTTTATAAGTAGTAAATAAAGAAAATAAAGCACATTTCGATAAGTACTTTCCAAGGGATAATGCTGAGATTTAAATTTATTATTGAAAATCTAATAGTTTTTCTATGCGCCTGGGGGCGATTGATCCGCGTAGCAGACCTTGTCATCTTATTTTTTTAGATGAATACCAAAGAGGGGGGTGTGGAAATCTTGGAAATATGGCACATAACGAGGTTTCCATTCATAAGATGGGCGTTATGAAATATTTAGATGCATAAAATATAACGTTCGTTTATAAGTATGACTGTCTGATTCTTACCCCATCCCACCCAAGCAGCATGTTCACGTAAACAATAAATCAATTCTTTACAAAGAATGGAAATTTATTGTGATTGCCATGAAAATGGCATTACGTTTACGTAAAATTTCAGTTCCTATATTTATGTCACCAAAGAGTACGTGTATTTTACATAAAGTAGACGTCCCTCCATTTGACTTGCAGTACATGATATCAAGTTTGTGCTAAATTAACTCCACACCATCCATATGAAACTTTAGCTGACCATCCCGTAGTTACAGCACCAAGATTCCTCACTAAATGTAACCCATGGTCACTGCATCTTATAAATAATACTAATTACTGGCTTTTCTGATAGAGTATCAGATTTTCTTACCATCCTTTCACTTTTTATTATGCAATCTACGAAAATATATATCTGGAAAACATGAAATTATTATATCAATCTTTATAAAATATTACTCAGAGAATCATTAAATGCTGAAGTTAAGCTTTTTATTACAGTAGTGCACGTGATTAGGGAAGAGTAGAATCCCAGCTACATAGGTACAAAACCTCTACTATAATAACTGGAAGAAAGTTCCACTGAACAACAATTCCTCCTCCCGAGGTTCCAGTACGGGAGGAGGAAGCGGTAGGTCATTTTGGTACTCTTCAGTGTTGATGCGGATGAGAGCACTCATCCAACCACCCTTGAGTTCTGAAGCATGGAAAGGAATGGGAGATATAGCACATCAATTCTTTTAAAAGGTACTGATTGGCTCGTCAAAGACACTGAATGCTAGCGGGAAATTAACATAAATCACACGTAAAATAAACTTAAACATAGTGTTGGGAATGCAAACGGGGATGTCAATTTTAAATCAACGTTTACGTATCACAGGTGACATTTATTCAAATT
>CAJPEV010003809.1:2811-27565 GCA_905338385.1 Darwinula stevensoni
TTCAGTTATTTAATTAAATTATTAATATACAGGGTGTCCCATAAGTCCGACATCATAGGAAAAATACTATTAAAAAAAGGCAAAACAAAAGTTTTTATTCACTTCTGTTAAAATGAGTAAGGATAGCAGTCGCTGTATCATCGTCAGTGGACCTTCTTGAAGGTCCACTGCGTAGTTTATCTTCTCAGGAGAGTTAGTGATATCAAGAGGCGATTTCGCCCATTTCGATATCACGTGTCGAGGTCGAGCGTTCCTTAATTTTAGGGTAGGCCTAACCCTCTTAAAGCTAAATATTTTTGTATTTTTGTTTTGTTTTGTTTTGTTTTTTTGTTTTGTTTTTTTGTTTTTTTGACTATCCTAGTTGCTTACTGTCTAGTACCTAACGTCAACATTGCCCCCCACCTTTTTGCCTGTCCATGAAAGCATCTAGTTTCTTCTTAAAGATAGTCACAGAAGGGGCAGCCACTACTTCGTCATCTAATGCATTCCACGCGTTCACCACTCTGCAAGTAAAGAATTCCTGTCTCGACCTGAGCCGCACCTGCGGTTTGCGGAACTTAAGTCGGTTACCTCTCGTCTTCTAGATCTGTCATCTTCTAGATCCTGTTTCCTTAAACTTTGCTACAAGTCTGCTAACACAACTCTCTGTTATTGGCTCGCGGTCTGGACGCAGTATGTTAAATTCAGCAGCGGTCTCTCTTTGACTCCTATTTCCTATGAGTAGAATTATTTGGATTCTTTCTTTCTTGCTCAGAGACATTATGGTCTGTAGAAATAGAAAAATATGAATTTTTTCTATGATGCCGGACTTATGGGACGCCCTGTATAATATACTGGTCGCGCCTTCGGCGCTCCATTACCTTCGATAGTGATTAATTCATTTATTCTTTGCGAAATGGCAAACACGTATTTAAAGTACGTCCCATTGAAATACGTGACATATGGGGACGAAAGTCTTCATTTCTATTTAAAAAAAATATTACTTCTATTATTTCTAGTGTGCCTAACTTGAAATCTTTTCATGTGTCCCTTTTTGAAATTTGAAATACTTAGATAGTGATTAATTCATTTATTCTTTGCGAAATGGCAAACACGTATTTAAAGTACGTCCCATTGAAATACGTGACATATTGGGACGAAAGTCTTCATTTCTATTTTTAAAAAATATTACCTCTATTATTTCTAGTGTGCCTAACTTGAAATCTTTCCATGTGTCCCTTTTTGAAATTTGAAATACTTCCCTCCTATAATCTACGCTATGGGTGCATATTTCAAAAGTAGGATTTTTCCTATACTCAGCCATCAAACAGGTACTTCTAAGGGAATTTTAACATGTCTGTTTCTGTTTCGCTGGATCGAAAAATATTTCACGAAAATGGGACTTAAAAAAAAGTGCCCTGATAGGTTTTAACGAAATATATTTATTTTTTCTGAAATATAGACTCAGGGAACTCCATGCCATCCAGTTTCAGCCTTATACGTTTCCCCTTTTTGCTGAGGGTAAAAAATATATTTGGAAATGCAATCCACCCAAAAGCTATGCTCTGGGGAGACGCTCAGCAAAAGTTGAATTTTTCCTTAAATCAACATCACGATTCAGGGAACTCCATGCCACCCAGTTTCAGCCTTATACGTTTCCCCTTTTTGCTGAGGGTAAAAAATATATTTGGAAAAGCAATCCACCCAAAAGCTGTGCTCTGGGGAGATGCTCAGCAAAAGTTGAATTTTTCCTTAAATTAACATCACGTCCGTTATGCGTGCGCCAGCTGCAATTTGGTATTTCTGCACGATTTGCTAGGATATTAAAAATTCTTTGAAAACTTTACGTCTCCAAGAAATATGCCCTCAAAAAAAATATTTGGGAAAATTGACATTTGACATAAGAGCTCAGTACTTCACCAGTCACGTTCTTGCCATGTTCCAGCTTTCCATGGGTCTCCGTATGATTGAAGCAAAGAGTACTATTCGAAAATATGTTCCCCGAAAAGGTGTGTCGATATAGCATGTATCTCTAAAGTGGAATTTTTCCTGAACTCAGCATGTGAATAGCTACTTATGTCAGTCAGCTACCCACGATCGTCTATATATTAGATGAAAATAATTTTTTTTCTTTACTCAGCTATTCATCAGGTACTTTCCAGCACCCTCCGTTTTGCTGGATGAGAAAATTCAGGAAAATTTGACAAATATACGCCCTCGGGTATTTTAACCGAAAAGGACCATTTTTACTGAAATCAAACCTCATTGAATTACATGCCCACAAAGTTTCAATCTTATACGTTTGCCCTTTTTGCTGGTGCAAAATCATGTTTGGAAAAGCCGACCGACCCAAAAGCTATGCCCAGAGGGGATGCACCATTAAAGCTGAATACTCCCTCAACTCAATAATATCACGTCACTAATACGTGTGACGTGTTTCACTTTTCTATTTCTGTCCAATTCGCCACGACAAATTTTTTTTTTAATCATCGCCCCTCGAGAAATTTTCCCCAAGGGTGTATCAAGACTTAACATTTTTCTTTAACTCCTTATCTTGGTAGTCACATTCATGCAAAGTTCCAGCTTTCCATNCTTGGTAGTCACATTCATGCAAAGTTCCAGCTTTCCATGTCCATCGGTTTAACTAATGCAAAGAAATATGTGAAAACATTTCCCTTTGAAATTCATGCCCCCAGGGCATTTCATTCTAAAGTCTGAATTTTTCTGCACGCAGCATCTTGGTAGGTAATTATGTACCAAGCTTCATCTTTCCGCACTAGCTCAATACAACAGGACAAAAAAAAAATACTTGAAAACGTCGGACCCCAAAAGTATGCCCCCAGGGCATGGATAAAAAATTTTGCATTTTTCCTGAACTCATCGTGCCGATAGGCACGTCCATGCCACGTTTCAGCTTTCCATGTCTCTCCGTTTTATTCAAGCAACGGGACACGGAAGGCAAGAGAAGCCAAAAAGAAACTGCTTGGAATGGAATTGAACCCGGGCCTTGCGATTACTGGTCAGACGTGCTACCACTACACCACCGAAACGGAGACATTCATTAGCATCTCTCGATGACATCCTTATCCATCACGAGATATATTACAAAAAACTTATTCCCCCAAAATATATACCCCCAGGGCATGTACCTCCAAATTCGGATTTTTTCTGATTTCTGCACCCCAAAAGGTACATGTGTACTAAGTTTCACATTTCTAACTTTTCTGGAACATGGTTAGAATTAGCGTCAAGCAGTCAGTCAGTCAGTCACGATCGTCTATATATATTAGATATATATAGATAATAAGCCGTTCTTTATTAAACTGGGACTCAACATTATTAGATATATATTTTATTTTTCCACGTTTGTTTCCTTGTCATTTTGATGTTCATTCCATTTTGTTTCTTCGCGGAAACTTTCCTATCTCCGGCGCACGGTGAAGAGCCCTCGACTCCAGGTCATCCGCTTCGGACTCTATTGCCATTTCTGAGTGTTTTTCCCCCCCGTCTGTTATCAGCGTTGGCACTCCAACGACCGTTCCCTTTTCTCAGAGAAAATTCATCATTTTACACGGTGGCGCGAAAGTCGCGCACCATAGCGCAGATCAAAGGAAATGCTTGAATCTTTTGCTATTAGCTTGAAAACACTTGGATTCGCTGCACCCATAAAGTTTGAACATATCTAAATTACACATTCTCGTCTTTTATTAATTTTGCAGCCATCATTTCCCTGCAAAGAAAGAACAGTTAATGTCGTGCATCAGAGAAATCCCAGATGGCGCGCGACTTTTGCGCCACCCTGCATCATTACCACCCGCGCATCGCAGAAACGCCGCCGATCCATCGTCGTGCGAGAAATGCCGCTCGCTCACGCGTCGCTTCCGCGTATTTTTTTTTAACATCGCTTCCTCGCAAACGAAGATCTCAGCAGCAACTTGGAAATTAAAGACCTTATTGGGAAATCGAATAACTCACGGTCTCGGTTACCGATGAGATTAACCCTTTAATTCTTGCGGGGAAACTGCTGAGGCGGAGAGGCGGATGAAGCGGCGGTCTCGAGCTGGTGCTGCCATCTATGCGACGAATGCGACGGACGAGTTAGTGCGAGAAATACTCGCTAGGTGCCACCATGGTTCCAACACTTGCCCTTTTTTTCAGGTGCAAACTCTTCACGGATTTAAATAGATAAATTTGTCACATTCATAGAACTATCGCAACCGGTCCTAAATCATTGAATGAGAGTGAAAGTGACTGGAAGCCGATTTCTTCCACATGGACTTTCACCCTAGTTCATTTCTTTTCCCCCTTCCTAATGTGATTTAAGAGGCTAACTCCGATTTAAACGTGGTAAAGGAGGATGCGATGAAATTCGATGAAGTTCCAGTCAAAATCGCATGAGTCCAGTATGCAGCAGCAGGCTGGTGGTATTTTAATCACGCCGGGAAGATGGTAGGTTCCCTGTATAAATTATTTGAGGTAGTGCCGATTAAGATGAGAAATTATCTCTTCGTGGTGCAAGACTTTTTGCGTCGCAGGAATCATCTCTCTCCGGAGGTAATCGAAGAACTTTGGACCCCGTGTTCAAGAGCGGTTGCCTTTCCTCATTGAAATCTCTCTCTCTCTCTCTGATATGAGAAATTCTCTTGTTTTCCGGAAGTGTGACGTTTTTCACCCACTAGGAATCGCGCGTGGAACGCAACGGACGAACTGAAACCGCGCAACCGGTCGTTTCATCGGAGCGAGGAACGAGTCGCGAGGGGGGCGAGGGGCTTCTTTCTGCGGAAATGCCTCCAAATTACCTGAAACGACATTTTTCATTCGAGTATTGCTTGCCGAGATTGGAATAGACGGCATCTTCATTCGTTGTTAGATGAGACTCGTGCCGAATCCGGCGAATGGCGAATAAATGACGCGAATGACGGTGAAACGCGAGCCAAGGAACGAAGAAAGGAACTGTGAGGACTCGTTACTTGGAGATTCCGCGTTGTCGCGTTCACGGTCGCGGACATCTTGTTTGTTCACCTCCAGCAAAAGCCAAAATGGGGGCATTCGCTTCTAGATTGCAGTTTCGGTCTTCACCGTGACCGTTACGAAACGCTTTCTCGAAGGCGGTTCGTCTAAAGAACTGGTTATCGGGTGGGGTAACCGGGTACCCGAAAACGGAAGAGTCATGCTTTTTCTTCTTGCTTCTGGAGGGAGTTCATTCACTTTCGCATAGGGTTCGATAAGAGGAGTCCGAGAACGGAAGGAAGGGGTGATTGCGAGCTCGTCGCTCAGGAATTTCCGTTTCTCGTCCAGTCTCGAACGAAGAACGGTTCTCGTCCATCGAGAAGGAAGTCTTCGAGGCCGGACGGTCTCTCGGCGTGCGGGGACATTCCCAACAGTGAGCGATTGCATCGAGCTCTTCCGGTCGTTTGTATTTCTTGAAGGTAGCGGGTTCAGGCTGGAATCGATCCAGCTGGAACGATGACGTCGGTGAGGAAACTTTGTGGTGGGGGAGGGTCGCCCGGGGCTTCGTGTCGTGCGAGGACGAGTCCGTTTACGGAATGTTGGCTGGAATGGGGGAGTAATGTTGTTTACCGTAATGGCAGGCAACATCGTGGTACAGTAGACGCTGCTTGTGATCGCATGGGCGCTACGGTGTTTCTTAATTTTCAGCGTTTCTTAATCATCTGTGATCGTACTCGATCAGAGATGGTCCTGCGATCGAGTATGATATTTTTGAGCCAAGCAAGTCGAACTCCAGGAATTCTGTGACTCTTCTTTCTAGATTCTGATGCGTGATTCCGATTGCGGAAACTCCTACTAACTTTCGTATTCTCGTGCACGATGATTGGCCTCACTCTCTTCCTGTTAGTGAGCTGTACCTAGTCCCATTACTTACCCTTCAAAAAGTCTACCTCCCAGGTGGATTTGGAATCTGGTTGATGTGCCTTTAGGCGTAACTCCACCTGTTGGAGGGATTACCACCTGGCTCGAAGTACACGTGTACGAATGGCCAGGCGGATTTCCTCCAGGTGGGACTTCCACCTGGTTCCAAATCCACATCCTATCCGCCTGTCATTCAGCCAGGTGGATGTGGAAGGTAAGGAGTGCAATTTCGTTCCATTCCTTGCCTTCATTTGTTTATTTAAAAAGAAAAAATAACTTATTTATTTTATGGAAGAGGAGTCTCAGAATTCCATATTGACGAAAAGCGTCCTACCTCTCCAAATCTCGTAAGGTAAGAGTGTATCAAATGAAGAGGGGATTTAAAAGCGGGATTCATTTATTTTCAAAGTATTTGGTGACATTTTGTCACTTTGTAAGCGAGTTTTGTTGCTCCACAGCTGACATGATGCGAGGTCATCCTCTATCTCTGTGCCGCTGGCTGAGGACACAGGCATGATTGCATTATTAAACTTGGCCGTTCCCCTCGATTTCCGAAGGCATCAATATTTTCTTTCTTCATTCCTCAGGAATCTAGAGTCCTTGATGTACTCATTGCACGAAATCCCCCTGCACGCTGTGAGATTCAGCCGTGAATCATGACCGATTTCTCACTAGTGCCTCGTGAGAGTTGAACGGGCGATGAAGAAAATCGGTGACTTTTTTCGTGCTGGAATCCTGTAGAGGAAGGAAAGTGATATCGCTCGGGATTCGCCTTAGAAGACTCGACGTGACCTCGAGACGTTAAAATGGTGCACATGGGGATATTGATTTTCATCGTCGTAGTCGCCATCTGTGCCGTTGCCGCAATAGGCATCTATATCCTCTACCGATTCGTGTGCGGGGTCCGCGAGGAGGAAATGGTGCCCTTCATCGGGGAACCCTATAGCGATCGCGACGACCGCGAAGACGCTTTGCGAGGCCTCGACGGTCCAGGCGGTGAATATATCGGCCTGAACGGAAACTGTCATGCTGCTGGCGGAGGCGAAGGAAGCAGTGGTCATCAGGAGAGGAAAGAAAGTCTCGGCGGGGGCGGTGGACATCAGGATACGATTCAAGATAGTGCTGAGGGAGGTGGTCACTAGAGGGGGGGGGGGATGGCGACTGTGATGGTTTTTTTCGATGGTGGTAGCAGTTGGATTGCTGATTTTGGTGGAGTATGTGGTCGTGGTTGAATTGGGTTTTCAAACCATTCTCTTGCTGCGTGAATTTGCAAACGCCGTGCACCCATAGTTGCGAGAAATGCTTTTGATATACTGTATGAGTTTCTCCCATAGAGAGTGTATAATGGAGGGGCCTCCCCTATGACGCGAGGCGCTGCACCCTTCCAGGCGCGGCCGCCATCTTACTGAAGTCGCACGAGCAAGGAGTTCATAGCAGACACGTGAAGAGGGAGAGGGCAAAGGAGGCAACTTTCCCCGAGCTATATGCCTGGGGGCCTCCACGCCAGGACCCAACCGATCACGCCATTCATTCCCACGTGCGAGACTTCACCAAGATGGTGGAAGCACTTGTAAGTCTCGAGGCAGCGAAAGCCTTTCCAGAGACCTCTATATGCACTCTATGGTTTCTCCGGCTTCGCAATTATCGTTGTTTCCGCGACCAACGGCAAAAAGTGCTCATATCTCTCTGAATATCTTCTGAATAAAATTGTTTTTCTTTCTTTAATACTGCTAGGATGAACAAGTTCATTCATGCTGAAACAATTGGCCATCCCTTACGAAAATAGAAAATCTATAGATATTTCTTATGGGTTTTTGAAACACGAAAAACCTATAGGACTCTCGACCTATAGGTTTCGGGGAGAATTATTGCGTTCGGAAACCCTGGCATTACAACGGGAATGGCAACTGGGGTCAAGATTGGCACAGCATTTAGGTGTAAAATTAATTACCGACAATGGGTTTCCCATGGTAGGGGCATTTGCATTTCTGATACTAGTACTGCCTAGACCCGCATATGTCGCTGGAATGTGGAATAGCGCGTCCAATACCTTCGCCAGAGAACAGAATATTTTTTCAGCCTAAGAAAACAGATAAAAGAACCTGCGAGCACGTTTTCTTTTTATATTGAAACTCCATTCAGATAAAGTCCACTTTCTCTCGTACGTGGTTCTCATAGGGAGTATGAGCATATTTCTGGCCTGGACTTCATGATTCTATCTGGAAGATGGGGATGACAAATGTGGAAATGTCGAAGTTTATTGATTGCTACAATGAGGCAAGGCGAGACATATGGGAGGTACAAAACACTCCTTTGAGAGATGATTCCATGGATAAAGGGGAAGGCACTTTTGTGTACTTTGAGAAATGCGAGAACCCAATACCGCCATCTAGTGGCCTAGAGGAGAACTTCAAACAGAACCCTATAGCTCCTATAGGATTTCCTTTACTTCCCATAGGGAACCCTACAGGTCCTATAGGGAACCATATAGGATTCCTATATGTTTCTATGAGGCATTTTCCTATAAGGCATTTTCGTAAGGGATTACCCATTCACTTTCATTGCTCTCCAGAATTATTTTCTATTATTGCACTAAGGTGAATTTCTGCTTCGGAGTTGAGTAGGTGAACTAGATAGAATTTAAGGCAAATTTCGCAGCATTCTCTCGTCAGAGGGGAAACAAAAAGGGGAAAATAAAGCTGAAAGATTTTGAAACATAACGCCATGAGAATTTCCAACAAATTTTTCTTGAATTCTTGGCACCTTCTAAATCGGTTCTCATTTCTCGTGCGTCTCAAGAAAATTAATCTGGAGGAGGAGAGAAGACAACATTCGTCGGAAGGATTTTAAGGGAGGGGGAAAAAAAGCGCTTAGGAAGGGTGCTAAGCTCCGTCTAAGGCAGGGCTTCTCAACCTTTTTTCACACGCGACCCCAAAAACTACGATAACACCATGCAGGATCCCAAGCACTGGACGAATTTCGACAGGGTCCCCCCACCTATGCATTAAAATTGCGAAGAAAATTATAACTTGGCATTTAGTTGCCGGTTCGCGACCCCAAATATGACCAATGATCAGGGGTAGCGAAGCCCTGGTTTAAGGCTTCATCTGTCCTCTCTGTCCTCCGTGCCCTCTGTGAAATAATCCACTTTCAACAACATGTTTAGTCCCATTAACGATAAAAAATATGCAATCGGTATAATTGTGACGACGAAACGGTTTTCGGTTCGACCGTTCGTTCCAGCCGGATCGAGAAGGGTCTTCCCGAAGCAAGTTTCGCACCCGCGTCTGTATCGGAATGAAAAATCATCCAATGGAAGTGGTCGAGTCTGCATGCCGGCTTGCACTCGTGGATGTCTCCGAGGTCTCGGGAAGTCTTAGAGGGGATTGGCAAATCTCATGTTGTAATATCCTGCGTCAAATGGTCTCTGAGGTATTCCCATCCCCCCCCCCTATACAAGTATGCGGTGAGCCAGAAGTAATACAGTCGATTCCGGTTAATCGGACCACATCGGGACGCGATCATTTTGGTCCTAATAACCGGCTGGTCCGATTACACGAACATGCCCTATGCAATAGGATTTGTTTCGGTTCTTTAGGATTCGGTCCGAATAAGCGGCTGGTCCGATTAACCGGTGGTCCAATTAACCGGATTCGACTGTATCTTGGAGGACAGCAACTGACGTGTCCTCTTCGCCATCAGAGAAGTTGGATGAATTCGGACACGAACTTCGGTTACTTTACCATGAGAGACGGACAGAGGCGTAATTAGGAATTAGCATGATATGCTGTTGGGGATAGTGAATGACGGGAGAATGGGACAGAGGATCTCTGGTCGCAGTCGATGGGTTGCAACGTCTACGTGCGACTATGTTGGACTTATATCCGACAGAGGAATCGAGAACGTTAGTCCTTTGGGAAGACTGAGGCATTCATTCCTATAGTGAAACCACTTCGTAAGGAAAGAACGTTTTGTTGCAGTAGATCGAAACGAGGGGTGAATGGATATCTGGGGATTTGTGAGTTTACCAGACCGTACCCTGGCTGTGTATCGCTGTGTAGTCAAAGCGCCATTCGAAAATCTCGAACTTGAACGCCTGGTAATACGTTCGCGTCTCCGTCCTTCTGAAAAACGGGCGATCAAAACTCTCTGCTGATGATGGACTTCCCCTGGAATGTTATCTAGCGCGATGGATTTTCGACAAAAGGTTCACGGCTGGATGTCGATAGGCACGATCTAAGTGAACATTCCCGGAATTTCTCAAATTTATTTTGTGAATGTAACGCAGCTGCGAAGTCGACACGTTATTCGTCTTGCGACAAAAGTCACGACAGTTTAGCTATTTATTGAAATTTTACATTTTAAATGTTCGCTTCTGCCGTAAAAATAATGATTCGATTTCACCGAGTCCATCGAGCTATTGCACTAGTCCAAGAGTACTATTGTAGAAAGTGCTACTTTCCTCGTCGAAACCCAATGAAAAATATATCGTTTGATGGCATTTTTCATCATATACGCGAAACTGAAACGAAACACGCCATCATTCCTCGTCGCCAGAAGCGTATAAGCTTTTTCCTGCTTGGGGCAACGAGGTCCAATGCTGCGAGAAGTTGGGGAAAAACAGCGAAACTCCACAAACAACTCCATCAAATTCATCTTGGTATTTAAAGTAAAAGGTTCTTTTTTTCAAGTGTGCTCGAAATATGCTCGGCGGAAAACTGGCGATCGCGCGGACGAACATCCGAGTTAGCTGCAGTTATTTGCTTCATCATCAACGCCTGCAATTAACCGGTCCCACGAAATGTCATTAAGAGCTTTTTCTCCCAGTCACGGCAATCATCGACCTTCGGCCACGTGTAATGTGGCTATTGCGCATACTCATCTACGTGCGATCTTCCTGCGGCAACCTTGCGTGGGACGGACGCCTACGTTCCCTGGCAACCCTGCCGACCGGTGGTTAAGCCGGCGGTTACCGAATTCGCTACGTATCAGCTGAAGCGTTGTTTATTTCGGAATGGATCATCCTCAGCCGAGGAAATCCTCGTGATCGTTCCAACGACTTTCGATACGCGACGATTTCGCCGAATGCCTTTCTGGCCGTGGGTGAAGATTGGAATGTGCCTGATCCAGAATCTGATTGTGTCGCAGCATTTCATGCTTATATTTTCGGTTTTATAATTTTTTTTTAATGGAATACTAAACGTCTGGATATATTTTTCAGATAGTTTTTGGTCAAGTCGCCATGCATGTTATGAACTACGTTTTACTTTATTTTATTCATTATTGTGTGACTCGGCAGAAAACAAGCCATTAAAAAAAAATATTGCGTACGTTTCTGGGCCAAGCAATTGCGTAAAGCCAATGTCACAGTTCACCTGTGTTAAATTTTGCAGCTTTCATCCGACAACCCTGCACCCTGAAATGGCCCCGAGCGATTCCACTTCTTTCCACGGTTAAAAAAGAAATAGTATTCACGATTCAGCCAGCAGTATGCCACGTGCACGGAACAAACGAGAAACGACTCACCACTTTGTTTAAAAACGGGAACTGAATATGAACTATTGCTTGGTGTAACAGTGAAGTCACCAGATTCACTGACACCGTCACTTCCCAAAGACGAAAGAGAACTGCGTTTGGGGAAGAAAATCGGATAGCTCAGCAAGTTTTCACCGCGAAGGCGCTCTTCGCCCTCGGGCTGTAGCCGTTGTTTTTTTTTTATTTCTGGGCCCTGTTCCTGATTGGCGAGGAGGTTTATTTTCGCGGTCTCGTTCATGCGGGTGGCATCTGTGGGTATCGTGTGGTCTGAGGTTCTCATGCGAAAAATATATTTGCCGGTGACGTTATGCTTCTTCGGGGGCTTCATTCTAAAATTAGTACGGCACAGCCTGGCGTTATGACAGTTCGAAAGTGCGTCCTTCTCTAGTTTTGTGCGAGAACAACGTGTCGCACCGGCTGGGGTCTCGATGACTCTGCATGAAGTGTATGGGGATACGTGAAGTGTATGGGGGAGCCTGGTTTTCCTTTTCGTTGGCTTTCCCATATACGACAAAGAAACCCGCATTCTTTTCATCGTTTCAAAAAAAAAATAAATAAAACAAACCAGAACTAATATTACCTGCCCTGCACGTACCCTGCGCACACTGTCGAAATCGTAGTCAAATAGGGAATTCCATCCACCGCGCTCTAGCTATGAGCGGCTCGTAGATAAATTGGTAAATATGCGAAATTCGTTCCGGGTGCTCTTCTGAAGTCTCATGGACAGAAAATGCTGGTGTTAATGTTGTTTCTTCCCGTGCGAATTTCATCGTCGTGACTCGAAGCCACGAGTCTATTGTTGACCTGGACTCCAGGTCTACTCCCAGCTGAAGTACGAATATCGTCGCACTTAGTACTTGCGCTAGTTGAGAAGCCGTCGAGGTCGAGAATTTAGGGATTTAAGTTAGGCGAAGAGAAAGGGTTCCGATGGGGTTAAGGGTTACTTAACTCTTACGGCTTAAGACGGTCCAGTTGGGCGTGCCCCGATGGGGTCATTTTCTGGGTCATTCCGTCTTTGAGAAGGCCGAAGTCCTGCGAGCGATGTCGCCTTTTTACTCCCTCCTAATGTTTTTCGCGTTCCTCCGATTCGAGGAAGATGTTCGGTCATGGTAACAAACGGTTGGCATAGAAAATGGTTGTATTCTCCCCTTCCCGTGTGGTTCAGGCTAAATCCGTGTGCCGAAAGTTTGCATACTCGCCGATGAGAAGAAATGGCGAAATGGTCCTGTCGAAGTGGAAACCTGTGAAATGGTTTTCCACGTTGCTACATCGCTGCGAACAATCGAGTTCAACCATGCAGGAGGAAAGGGATCGTTTTAATCCTGGAATTTCTGTCCAACATCATTGTACAATGCAGGATGAGGCAGATTCACTTAGAAAACAAGGAGAAAACCATGAATGAAATCGACACGGAGGGGAAAATTCGAATAAATAGTCACTTGGGAAGAGGAAGTGCCCCACAGATCTCTAAACATATCACATTGCAGAATAAAGTCGATTGCAAATTCACACGAGGGATGAGGAACTTTCTGTGATTCGTAGGCTGTAGAAATTGGGCGACAATTAGAGCAACTGGACGACATTTAGAGCAACTGGGTGATTCGAGAAACCCTGTGAACATTCCATCCTTGGGTGGGGGGTGAAGGTCTTTAAAGGCCACTTGGTTGGTTGCAGGAGAAACGCATCACAGATAACAGGGTACAAACAAATGCAATTTGAGCTAGTGAGACTCCCTCAAGCATCTGCACAAATGCTTTTTTTTTTCAAGTCGCAAAAAAAAGGGGAAAAAAAGGTAGGAGAAAGATGAGATCCAAACATATGAATGCCCACCTGAGGCATTTTTCTCTGCCTCGGGCAACGTAAAAACCGATAATTATCTTCATTAGCAAGGCATCTTATTTTTATGGAAAAGGCACTCTCTTCCAGGCCGATTTTTTTTATCACAATATTGGCGTCGCTGATTTCACTGCATGACGGGCAGGCACTTGTTCTCGTCGACCAGTTGCATGTTCATCGACGAGTTGTGGTCCACCGGGCCAGTTGCCATCAACTGGGCCTGGGCCTCCCCGTTTTCCGTTCCCTGCTGTCGCCACGTTTGGCACTGCTGCACGTATTCCAGAGTCCGTTGATACGCGTCCGATCGCATCGGTAACTTGGCGTTGGTGCCGGGGCACTGCTGGGGAGGGGGCATCGAAGACGCCTGCTGAGGGTAGCCGTTGCCGCCCATCGGCTGGGCGGCGGTCCAGTTCATCTGCTGCTGGGGGTAGCAGAGTTGCTGTTGGACGACGGTCGCGTCTTGGTCGGGGAGGTTCACGTTGGGGTAGGCCTGGTGCATCATGAAGCCGTTGGGGCGCTGGGTCATGGTCTTCTTCTGGCAGTCGGGGCAGGGCTGTTGGTAGGCTTGGTAGCGCAGGCCGTTCGCTCCCGGGTGGCCGCAGGCGAAGACGGAGTAGGATTGCTGAGACGCCCAGTTTTGACTGGGGTTGGTGGGTGGGACCGGAGTGCCGTTGTTGAGGGGCATGCCGGTGTTCGGTACCATCATGGTGCCGCTGGGGTTCATGATCACCGTCGATTCGGGTCCCATCATTGGCACTTGCTGTTGAGTCATGACGTTGTACTGCATTCCGTTGCTCTGCTGTTGGTTGTACTGCGTGTTGGTAAACTGCTGTTGCTGCTGTTGTTGTTGCTGCTGTTGACTGGTGAAGGACTGCTGCGTCTGATTGGCAGGATACGGGGAGGGAGGAACGGACTGGGGCGCAGTCGCCGCTGCAGTAGGGCTGTACGGATAGACCGGGTTGAACGGCTGAGGCGGGTAGGGGCTGGGTGCATTCGCGTAGGGAGACGGTTGGGGGTTGCTGTACGGGGAGGGTTGGGGGTTGTTGTACGGGGAAGGTTGGGTGTTGCCGTTGCTGGCGTTGTAGGGGCTGGCGGGGACGTTTGTGTTCAGGTAGGGACTAGGCATGGATTGATGCGAGTAACCAGGGCTGGCGGGCATCGCTGGGGTGGCAGGGGAGAATGCCATGGCCTGTGATGCTGGGCGTTTCTGCTCCTAAAGAGGAAAATTTACCGTTTTTATAAGTTCATCCTTTATATGGTACATGAAATCCGTGTATACCGAGTGACACAATACAGTGCTGCTTTGCAAGTGCACAATGAATATCACTCGGTTTCACGTGCACGCCAGCTTCGTGCTAGCCTTCGTCGAAACTGCCCTCACCTGACAGAGATAGGAGTTCGCCATCGAGGTATCATCTTTTCGGAACCCGGGCATGACGTTGCCGAAGCTGGAGTAGCTGTTATGCCGAGTGAGAGTGGGCGCCTGCTGGGGAACCCCAAAGTTTCGATCGAGCGTCCTCACGGGGTCGGAAGCCCGCCGGGTCATCACCTGTCCCTGGCCCTGTCCCTGTCCCTGCCCCATCATCCCCACGCCCACGCCCACGCCCATCCCCATTCCCATTCCCATCACCTGACCCTGCAATGAGAGAGAAAACATTTTTAAGTTCAGATTTCCTTTAATAATGACTTTAGTCAAACTTTGAGGTTGTCCATTTTTAGTATTGTGGGAAATGTTAAAGGGAAGGAGTGAACAGTCATCGGCTTCTCTCTGTTGAGTATATACCAAAACAAATACTCTACTTAATAGTGAACCCAAACTCCCTAAATATTAGGTACATTCTAAATTTCTGTGTCAGCTGCCGGCCAATATTGCATGCACAGCTGTTTACTAAAACTAATATTGTTTTTCAAATAACTAAAATATTCTCTATCTAGTTCGACTCTGCCTAAGCGGCAGATTTCTCAGTCCAAGGCACTCCAGAACTCGACGACTCAAATCTCCAACGCGGCGATGGCGACAAGCAGCCTGTGAGCTGTTCACGAGCTGCTCGTGTCCACCGAGTGGGAGGTTTGCACTGTCAGAAGTGCAATATAAACCCTTTGGACTGAAAAATTCACCACTTCAGACTGTGTGGAACAGTGAAAGAGATATGGCAACTTCAGATCAGCTATATTTAAAAAAAAAAAGTAAATAACACGTCGCTGGCAGTTCCCAATTCAGGAAGTTTCAGGTCTTAAGATTTTCTGGTCTTGCCGTTGATGAAGATATTCTAATCAAGTCGCTCAACCTTCATGAATACTCTTCATTGATGCACGCGATCTAATACTCAATATGGAAGCCGTAATTAAAGAAATCGACAAATGAAAAAAAGCAGTGACATTTTCGAGAACAGACGAGAAGGAACCACTGGCGACGACGAATCATAAAGCGGATTCCTCTTGCCGGTTACCCCGACCAGCAAACCCCCCCCCCGACATCGGCAACCCACCCACCTGACACTGCATGTTCCCAAAGGGCGTGACAGACTTCCTCCCCGAGACGGAGGACTGGGTCGCGACGCTGCTCCGTCGCGAGCTCCCGGGGCTGATGGGGTCGTAGGGCGAGGCCGTCATGTAGGACCGTTGGCTCGGGGTCATCCCCTGACCGGTCATACCCATCGTGGTCCCCATCATGCTCATGCCTTGGACGCCGCTGCCCATCGCGTGGCCCGATGCCTGGAATGACATTTTTTTTAAGAGGAATTAGTCATTTTGGGCTTCAAGCCGAGATGAGCCTGCAACGATGCAGTATAAGTTTTGAAGAAGAAAAAAGTATTTCTAGACGAGGTGAATCGTCCTTCACACGAAACACATCAGCATTTTCCGTGGAGATTTAATTTGAATACCAAGTATTTTGTTTTCGATCGTCGAGCCCTAATATCTGATGCATGCAGACGAACTCACCATGGAGCCGTCACTGTTCCGCCTGCTCGACAGCTGCGAAGCCCCAGACGACCGCATGCTGCCGTAGCAAGAGCTCACCGTCGAGTTCCCGCTGTCCCTCCGGTTCGTACCCTAAGGAGACGAGAGCGTGAGTGCATCCCACTCGCATTCGGCTCGCATTCGGCTCGCATCCACACCCGCCCGGGACTCACCTGGAGGAGGGTCTGGGTCCGGCTGAGATCCGAGGGGAAGGACTTGCGCTGCTGGGCGGGGTTCGCGGGGCCCATGCGGAGGTCGGTGATGCGGCGGTTCAGGTCGCCCATCACGCCCATGCGGCGGTTCATTCCTGGGGGGATGAGGTCTTTCTTAGTTTTTTGCCTGTTTTTTTTTTTCCAGTCCTTCTCTGATCGCTTGGAATGGCATGAATGGGTTTAATTTCAGATTCAGGCATTTTTGGTGCAGGAAAGTGGAGTTGGGTCTCGGTCTAACGCTATCGAGAGATGTTCGGTTTAACTGCTAAATTGACCATCGATACCCGCTTCGTTACGATTACTCTCGTGCATGAACCTGGTGGTAAAATGGTATAAAATATATATAAAAAGTCGGCTGACCTCCGCCGGAAGGAACAGGCGGCATGCAGGCTTTGGTCTGGAGTCGGGACTTGAAGCGATTCCGGGCGTTGAGGTCGACCAGGTTGGAGTTGACTTCGTCCCCTCCGCAGGAAACCATCGCAGTCGACGTGACCGCGGCGAACTCGGGCACCTGTGCGGGTTCAAACACCTGTGCGGGAAACGGTTGCGAGAGATTCGGGGGACGGTCGAAGGGAGGAAAGGCGCGAACCTCGATGTCGTTTGGCTCCGGGAGGTCCCATTCGTCGCCGAGTCCGTCGGTGGTGGAGACGAGGTTGTCGCTGATGGGCTGGGCCGAGTCGCTCCCGATGTCGCCGCCGACGCCGCCTCCGAAGTCCAGGCCAGGGCTCCCTTGGGTGCCGGGGGAGGTCGCCTCCTGCGAGGGTCGATCGTCGAGTCAATTCACGCGCTCGAGGAATTATTTTCAGCTCGGGCTCGTGGCAACGGGCCTACCGGATTCCGCGTTTTAATTTAACCGTTTTTTGTTCGTTCCCCACAACCGCGGAATTCGAGATCCAGCTGTGCTCATGCCGACCACATGCCAGCTCCTAAGCTCATCGAATCGATCAACAGACGATTCTTTTTCCTCCGTCGTTAAAGCTCCAAGAAAACGTTACTCGAAACAGCCGATTCGAAACAGCCCAGAAACAGCGGAAATTCCTACCTCCGACTTCATGCTGGGACTTGAGATGCTGGTGGGCTTGAGGTCCGATAGCGCGGGGCTGGGCTCGGGTCCCTTCTCCCCCAGCTCCCCGGGGCGGGGGGTCCCCGCCCCGCCGTTGTAGCCGGGGTGGTCGTTCCCCTTGTGCTTCTTGCTCGCGTAGAAGTCCGCTCCGTGCACGGTCTTCACGTGCTTCCGGAGGCTGCTCGGGTCCGTGTAGCGCTTCGTGCAGCCGGGGGCCTTGCACACGTACGGTTTCTGAAGGTGAAAATTTCATTTAAAATTCAAAATTTAATCGAAAGGTAATTCGGTTGTAAATTTAGTCCGATGATTTAATTTTTTATATCGCTTGAAATTTTAATTGCGCGCGGAAGGTGTAATTTGAGGTGCAATTCAATTGCTGCTTCCAGGTGCAATTGAATACTCGATGAAGCGTTTGTAAGTACTTGCAGCATTATAAAGGCGGCGACTGCGCGGATTTATGGCTGAGAGCGAAGAGTGTTTTAACCGAGTGTTTTAACCGAGTGTTTTAACCGGATCTGATAAGGTGCTGCACGTTTTTTTTTTTTTCCCCGTTGACGCCGGGCCTCACTTCTCGCCTCGCCCCGATTAAAATTCAGTGCCACTCAGCACGTTTTTTTTTTTCTTAAATTATTTATTAGTCCTTATTAGTCTTTATCTCGGCGTGAGAAGTGCAGAGCCTCCGGCGGGATTTTTTTTTCCGGATTTTTTTGCGTCGTGCAGGACCGGGAACAACCGCAGAAATTTGCAAGATCTGTTGAAGTTTGCGCTGGAGTAAATGGTGAGTTGGGAATCCTGCTCGCATTTTTCTCAGCTTAAGAGATAATTACAGTAATTAATGAAACGATAATTGACAACTACCGTACCTGCGTTTTCTTTTCTCAGTGCAATTAAGTATATAAAAAAAAAGGTAAATTTTCGGATGCTGACTCAGTCGGTCAGAAATGTGCGAATCTCATGAATTTCAATGCATTCCCCTTTCCAGAGTGAAAGGGAAACGCAGTGAAGTGCCTGCGGTTCCAAGCACCTCGGAGATGCTTAGAATGCATCACATTACAGCGCTCGCTCAAGGACTTCCCTCTTCCACACCTCCAAGCGGAGCATTTTTTTTAGGAATTCACGCGACGCATTCGCCAATTTCGCCAATTTCGCCTTACCTCGTTGGAGTGAGTCCGGTTCTGGTGCTTGGCCCTGTCGGAGGCGTTGCTGAAGGCCTTGGTGCAGCCGGGGAACTCGCACATGTACGGCTTCTCGCCCGTGTGGGACCGGAGGTGGGTCTTCAGGTTCTCCAGCCGGGAATACGCCTTGTAGCATCCCTCGAACTGCAAAATCAGGGATTGGGATTCCCGATGAGAACGGTCGCCCCCCGAAAGAGAATGGTAACGATCCCGATGGTAACGATCCCGAAGGAATGAGGGGCCATTACGAGGCGAATGTGCCTACGGGACCCGGCCTTGACGGCATTCCCGGGATTCTCGAGATGCCTCAATTAAGTCGAGAATCGCACCGCGGGATGAATCGCGTCGAAGGAGCCTCCACATTCCGGCGAAGCATCGAAAGATGCTCACATCTTTCGATGCTCGCGTAGACGGTCGCGTCCCCTGACCCGATCCACATCCCGAGAGGCATTCCTCCCCCGTGCATCGGCTCGTAAATCAACGTAGTTTGAGGACACCGGGGCATTGTTGATCGTCGGCGGGGGCGATCGGGGGGCGCGATCGGCATTTCCGCGCGATCGGCGTTTCCGCCCGTCGCGCCCCCACGTGCGCCAGATAACCCTATTGATACGGGTTCCCCCTGCCCGGGAATTTCGATGGCGATCGGTCGGAGCGCATAATCAGGCGGCGATCGCATAGATCAGGTGGCGATCGCATAGATCAAGTGGCGATCGCATAGATCAGGCGGCGATCGAGTTTGTTGTCAGGTGCCCCGCCTCATTCTCTCTTCATCGCGAGTAACAAATGGTCGTCGTCAACGTTTCCTCCCACTTCTTGTAGTTGCACGTATTTTCTACAGATTTAAC
This sequence comes from Darwinula stevensoni, assembly GCA_905338385.1. Lineage (NCBI taxonomy): Eukaryota > Metazoa > Arthropoda > Ostracoda > Podocopida > Darwinulidae > Darwinula > Darwinula stevensoni. Next base: position 22,289 of record CAJPEV010003809.1, read on the forward strand.
CAGAGGGCCAGAAGCTTTTGAAGCCCCCCCATCCCCCCTCCCTCCCCCCCCTCCACCCCCTAATTCATTAAAAGCTAAGAGAGTGCGGCGCAGTCCATCAAATTCGTTCCATCAACGTCGCCCGCAAGGGAATGGACTCGTTCCGTCCCGTGATGAAGACAATAAGCAGGTGTAGAAGACAACTGGATAATGACCGAGGAGGAGGAGGAGGAGGATAGAAACGTCCTCCACGTCCTCCACGCCCTCATCCCGCATTCCCCTCACGCGCTCGCTTAAGACCCGGGGTTCATTACATGCGCGGAATGGGCGATCACTCGCGGCAGGGGTTAAAAGGCTCCCTCCGACAAGTGTACGACCACCATCCCCTTCCAGTGTATCCCATCTCTATTTCATCTCTATCCCATCTCTATTTCATCTCTATCCCATCTCTAGTTCATCTCTATCCCATCTCTAGTTCATCTCTATGTCATCTCTATTCTGTCTCCATTTCGACATCCGCCCGTGTCTCTTTAGTTTCGGGATGGAAGAATCCCGAGCTCACGGAGTGCATTTACATCCCTCCGTCTCTATTTGAGGCTCTCGAGGCCCTCGAAGGCCCTCGAGGGCCCCGGGGGGGATGCGGTGGAAAAACGGGGCCACTCCTCCCTCCTGCCAGGGAAAATTGAAGTCTCCGCCGTTCTATCCGACGGTGATTAATGCTTCCCGAGTGTCGGTGCTTCATTTACGCGTAATCATTAGCATGACAGGCATAAAAGGGTAGTAACACTCGAATTGCAGGTCGTTCCAGATCGCTGCGATGGAACGGCACGGAACTCGGCACCCGCTAGAAGCGGGTGCCGAGTTCCGTGAGTCGGTGATCACGCGTGATTATGACCTCAAAATTTTTTTTTCCGCGCTCGAAGTTAATTGCCAATTGCCATATACGCCAATACGTCGATGTGTTTGCGTAGTGTAGCGATTTAAACGTTTTCTTTGCCTGAATATAAATTTTTAGGATGGAGTTTTTGCGATTCCGGAATGGAAATTTAACGTCTGGAGCCTTGTCGAAGGGCGAGGGAGCGGAAGAGAGGACCGACTTCACCGCTTTTGTCTGGGGATAATTGATCGCCACGAGGGAAGGGGCACACCTGACCGAGCGCCTTCGAAAAAGGGGTAGATGGGGGGGGGGGGGGGCCGGGGGGGGGGGGGGGAAATTCCCCCCCCCCCCCCCCTCTCCCCATTGGAATCCCGTAATGCCTCGTCGACTCCGTTTCTGGTTTTTCTCGACCAGGGAAAAAAAAAATTAGGAAACTGGGGTTCGTGGCGGTGGCTCAGGTGACAGCGATGGTATCTGATTCTTCGTCTCAATTTCATGAAATTTTCATCGGGGCGGGGGCGGGGCGAGGGAGCGGGGGTGGGGGCCACCTGATCGAGTCGAGACGTGCACCGATTCACAATGCGCGAAGATGCGACGGAAAAAAAAGTTGCCTGTGCACTATTTTGCTTGCAGAGGGTGTCCCCGATTCCACGTGGATGTCCCCGATTCCACCTGGCGAGGCGAGGAGGGACCTGTCAAAGGGACCTGTCGACACGGGGAAGGTCCCTCCTCGCACCTGCCCCTCGAACCAAATCCGGGATTGGACCCTGCCAAAGCAAACATTTCCGTGTTGCGCCTTTTTCCCTCTCTCATTGGACGAGGCCTTCCAGGTAAACAGGGTCTCCTGTTGACTTTTGGCAGGGCCAATCCCGCTTTTCCACCGCCTACGACTCTCGTATTCGTTGGCCGAACTCGATCCCGTTGAAAAAAAAATGGGGGGAGGGGGAAACTCATGCACAACGCAAATAAGTTTCGCCGACGAAGTTAGAACTCGACTGATTCGAACTACGCATCAAGCCGAACGGCCTCGCCGATTGTTAAGCACGGCCTCGCCGATGTTAAGCACGGCCTCGCCGATGTCGAGCATCACCATACCGATGTCGGCAATCGATCGCGGAACCCATTACACGAACTTCATGCGAACGTGACGGCGTTGAAAATCGTTCCCTCTTGTTTTGAAACGCACAGGAAGCGCCCATCGTATTATGGATTCTCGACGTTATCGACACAGCCAGACGTATCGACTCGGGACGAGGCCGAGTACAAAAGCCCCCGGTACTTCCCCGGTACTCCCCCAGTACTTCCCCGGAACTACGCAGCACAACAGTAATTGAAACAGGACTCCCCGGCATTCCATTAATTATGCACTGCCCCGGGACAATACACTCGGAAGGGCCATATGGAGGGGCCTGAGAGGGGCCTGAGAGGGGCCTGGAAGGGGACTCACCGTGCACTTGTGAGGCTTCTCCCCCGTGTGCCTCCTCATGTGCACGACCAGCATGTACTGGGCCTTGAAGGGCTTCTCCTCCCTGGAGCAGTCCCGCCAACGGCAGACGAAGGACTTCTTGTTCGCGTGGATGTGGTCGTTGTTGATATGCTGCAAGGAACGACAACAACAACAACAAATTATTTATTGTCGTTTCTGGGCAGTCGAGGTATCATTCGAGAAAATGACGCTGCAAAACTCCTTTGTTTCGACTTGAGGAATGCGACCTGCTGAGACTCGAGCCCTGAGCCTTGGCCCGGAAAGTGAAACAATGTTTTAGCTTGCTTTAATTAGGGGGGCTCTTACGAGCATTTAATTTGGAAAATTCGAGCGTTTACATTTAATTAATTAAATTTAAGCGAATTTCAAGAGTAATTATACCTTGACGAGGTCGTCCTGGGTTGGGAACTCCCTGGAGCATTCCTTCCAGTGGCAATTGGTCTCGACGAAGTCGCCGGGCTCCTCCGTGTCCTTGTCGCCGGCGCCCGGCGACCCCCCGCCGGAGTCGGTCATGGACGTCGTGCTCGTCGCCTCCTTCTTCACCTTGGAGGAGGTCTTCGTCGCGTCGTCCGAGTCCACGGTCGATGTCACCATCGAGGGCGACTCTTTCATCGGCTCCACCTTCGGGATCGAACGGATTGCGAGCGATGAGCCGTGAGTGCTGAAGTCATGGATTCTTAAGTCGTGGAATCTTGTGAGTGCTTAAGTCATGGATTCTTAAGTCGTGGAATCTTGTGAGTGCTTAAGTCATGGATTCTTAAGTCGTGGAATCTTGTGAGTGCTTAAGTCATGGATTCTTACGTCATCTGATATTGACTGATGGGGGCGAATGGCAATATGTGTCTGCTGGATAATGGGAGATGAGTTACATAGCGGCTTGTTGAGTGTTTGCAGTTACGAAATAAGACCCCATAATTAAGTTTAGGAAAACCGAGTTGCCCGGACGTTCCTTTGCGGCCGAATGACTAACGACCACCCTTTGTTTTGGCCCCAAAGAAGGGGAAGAAGAAGCTACTTTTGCGTCGAAGGAAGTTTTGAAAGACTCCGCATGCTAAAAAGGGAAATGCGAATTCCACCGGTGAAATGGCCGACCGGCCGACGAGCCGACCGGCCGACGTCGATCACTTAGCACGCCTGGGGCGACTTACCTCCGCCTTGAGTTGCGGGGAGCAGGGCATGTGGGTGGGGGCGAGGAAGAGGCTCGGCTGGGAGAGCGCCGGGGAGTGGGGCGCCAGGAGCGGGTGGGCGTGGGACAGGAACGCGTGGGGGGAGCCAGGCAGGCTCCCCGTCCTCATCAGCTGGTGCAGCTGCTGGAGGTGGCTGATGCTTCCCATTCCCACGCCGGGAGGGATCCCGTACGCCGGACTCAGGTGCCCTGTCGGAATATGTGCAAATTCATTTCTCGTGCACTTTTTCGATTTTTTTTGCTCGACTCGATTTTGGCGATTAGGTTTCCCAGAATCTTAACGTTGTCGAATTGCATCGATTTTCATGTTTTTAATATTCCATATTTTGGAAGCTGAGACTGTACTGGGTCATTTTTTCATCGTACTGCTCCATAAGATATGCACATCAAGATGCTGCGATGCAGTGGTGGCAATGGTGACGGCTCGCGTTAAAGACACTTCATACTTGGCAACCTTTCTTTCCCCGCAATTGTCGTTGGCAATACGGACATGGAGGTGGCGAATGCCAGCAATTCAGAGCTATTTTCAGGTCTTACATTCAAATGTCGACATATTGCCATACCGGCAACTTTTGGGTGCGACAACCTTCAGGGAGCAGAAACCCAGTCGACAATTGAACCGAGGACCTAACTGAATTTTTTTTTTTCAACTTTTAAGCATAGCTTTAGCTACCGTCTTCTTGCCACCAAAATCACGCATCTCGACTTCCCACATCAGGGAACCCCGTAACAGGGAACCCTGGAACTTCCGGCTTCCACCGCTCCTTCGAGCGGCGCCGAGACGGAATCGGAGAAAGGGAACCGCCCTCGACTCACCCGAGAGATGTCCATAAGACCCCGAGCCGGAAGACGACCGGGAGCCATTCATGAAGGAGACGAGGGAATTAGGCGAGAATCGGATCATGGCATTGAGGTCGAGGGAATCCGAGTACGGGGACGAAGACAAGGCCCGCTTCCTCCCTCCGCCTCCACCCCCGTTCCCACCTCGGTGACTGGGCGGACGGGGCGTCGACAGTCGAGATCCGGCTGCAAAACGGATGGGTCCTTTACCATGTGTCCTTTATCGTAGATCCGTCGCCGTGGGTCCTTTACCATGCGTCCTTTATTATGAGTCCTTTACCGTGGATCCTTTACTGTAAGCCCTTTACCGTCCCTATCGCATGCGTGTCGAATCGCCGTGGACATGCTTCCAGGCGTCAACCGACGAATTCATTCACAGGAAGTCGTTCCCCAGGAAAAAAAAATGGCGTGCAAAAGATAAGGCTTGTTAAACCCAAGGAAATAAAACGTACACAATGGGCGCCGGTCACAAAGAGCGACAACGGATTACATCCCGATTTGATCAGCTTCGCAGTACTTCACAGTACTTCGCCTCGCTGCAGTTTCCGCAATAACGAAATTTTTTATTTTAAATTTTATCGGCAAAAAAAAATAAACAAAAAAAAGTTTTAAAAAACTCCACAAGATTGATCTAGACCCCTGGAACAAGTTCCGAGCGAATTCCAGACGAAGCAGGCGATCCATTTCAGCCCGAGAAAAAAAAATCAAGCCCGTAATGGAATGAATTCTGGAGGGAGGGGTCGTGGAAGAAACCCCTCTGATGAAACCGTCGACGTGACTCGAGCTCCCCCTGCGAGTAATAAGTTAATAGAAGGATCTCTCCCGCTGGGATGTGTAAATGAAGGGCCCCCTACCGGCCGTTCCCCCCGCTTATCATCGGAGGGGATGCGGGGGGGGGAGGGGGGGAGG
>CAJPEV010003810.1:0-27560 GCA_905338385.1 Darwinula stevensoni
TTTCCAGCTGGAATCGGTCCGAATTTACAGTTGGAGTCCAGCTGGAACCAGCTAACAAAACCAGATTCAATCCAGCTGGAAAATTCCAGTCGGGATTTTAAACTGGGAAATCATGTCATCCCTGTATTCTCAGCAGCTTCTTAACCTCTCAAAACTTTTCCATATAAGCATCACATAAGAATCCTCGAAAATCGTTATTTTCAACGCAAAATGCTCGCAAATTCCCTCGGTGTAAATGCATAAAAAAATTTTTATATTGGCTGAATCTGGCCCCCAGTTGAAGCAATCTAATAGAGAGCCTAACTCCTCGTTTCACTTCATCTGGGAAAGTAATGAAGTACTGGAACCACGCCTACACAATGACACTATAATGGAGCAACACAAAACTTGCATTATGGACACCCGATAGATGAGAGAATGAGGATTTTGCATAGCGCCTGAACACTGCCTGGCCGAAACCACAACTCAGGGAAAGGAGAAGCAAGAGTACGCGCTGGGCAGGGTACACATTGCCATCTACAGGAAACTGGGAAGGCATCTAGCAATTCTGTCTATGTCATAACAGTCGAGTCATGGGTTGCCTTCATCACAGAATAGTTTCACTTCGGTATTTCCAAGGGAGAGGAAACTGAAGGAAATTTTTTTGCTTGTTTGTTGCATAGTTATTTTTTGAGTGTCTGAAAGTATTGTTACGCGAAGGAACGAAATGAAGGGAGTTACGCAAATATGACGGTGGCTAAGTATCAATTAGCTTAACCCTTTGACAGTTATAACACAGGGGGGATGGCTGATACGTTTTCGTATAAAAGTTGGTCCTGCTTGTCTAAAAATAATAGTTTATGTAATAAAATGTCAGATCGTGATAATTATTGAAGATAGCTGTTACATGCATGAATAGCTGTGAAATAACCTAGAAACATTGAATGTTCTGAGCCCGAGAACATACCCGTGCTACCACTACACAAGCCCGAGTATGTACTCGGGCAAACAGCCAAAGGGTTAATTTGCTGTTGCTGCACGGAGTTGGAAGTCGTACTTCTTATCAGGTATCAGTATTGTCGGGGTAGTCGTTTTCGTGGACTATGGAGGGCAGGAACATGCAATTGCCATACGTAATGGCGTATTTTGACTGAAGAGTCAAGAGGAGCAGGGCAGCAGAGCGGGGGCCAAGCTCTGTTCCAAGGGCGCCAGGGGGGGGGGGGGGCGCCCCTCCTGCCTCCCGTAAAATATGCCATTGTGTGCAGGCAACAATACGCACAGGTCCTATTGCTCAACAATGCGCGTTTTCCTCAATCTTAGTCCGTGTTTCTCATTATTCTTCACATTTTCTCACTGCGTAATTACTGCATTCTATCGAAGAATTCGTGTCTGACAAGATTTTTCAAGTATTTATGTACCCAACCATGAAGGGAACTATAAACAAAATGTTTAGCTTAGTTGGAGCCCTGTCCCTGCTGACTTCATCGACATACGCTAACATACGTCAAGATAAATAAATAGTGACAATGTGTCAGAGCCTTCTGTAATAACTGCTTATATTGTGCAGGCCTGCTCTTGATCTTGCTCGTGTGTTCTCTTGCCCTTCTTATCGGGCAAGAGAGCAAGAATCGAAGGAATTTCATTCATGGGCAGCAGCTTGCGTGCCTTCGGTAACGGAATGGCCACAGCTACTCTACACACCAGACAACAGCTTCTCATCCTTGTCCCTATCACATTGTTACTTGCATACAAATGCCATAATTTTCCTCAAGTGTGTCCTCTTATCCGTCCTCCCCAACGTTGACGTTATTTCTGTCAAAGTAAGGAAATCTGAAATCGACTTCTTGCACTGATATAACGTTACATGGCAATACCGCATTCAAGGTTAAGAGAAGAACAGGATAGGCTCTTCAGGTCGCCCTATACCTACCGGAAAGGGAATAAGAACTTGAAAAAAAGAGATCTACGCAGGATCTTGTATTATTTCCCCGTACAGTCTCTGCCACTCCGGCCCCTCACAGACGCTTGACAGCGAGGCATACTTGTTTTTCTTACATTCTATTCTTCTCTGGCAGGGTGCACGAGCACGGTGCCTTGTCATCGCGACACCGACAAGGTAGGGTGTGATGAGCCGTAGTGATCAACGAAGCGATAACATTCAGGGAGGAGACGCCCTCGAGTTGTCCTTGAGTTACTGTGGAGAAAAATCTCTTGCTGCATGCCAATGGAGAAAAATGTTGGAATGAGCAAGGTATAACCCTGCCACGTTAGAGAGGGAATGTCAGATTATTACCGCACTGCGTGGTTATGAAAGAAGAGGTATTCCACACTCGCGGTGCATTGCGATCATAAATACAGGGGAGGTCCAATCCATCATTTGAGATTCCATATGGGATGCACGTGGGAATGGGTCCTCCAGAAAAGTACAATTACGGTTTGAATCCCTCCAGCAGGTGTTTTCCGAGAAGTGGATTAATGACGCCAAAAAATCAAAACCTCCCATCTCACATTATTCATTGTGAGATAGCGAGAGGCGCTGCTTTAAAACAGGATCATTTTTCATAAAAGAAACCCTGCTACGTCACTGTCCAATAGAATGATTGGGAATAATCAGATCGTGAAAGCCTGTCATATCTGAGGCCTCATTAGTCTCGAGGCTTTACCTGCTCAAAAGTCTGCTGGATGGAAAAACAAAAACCGAGACAGTAGCTCTTCATACTAAGGCATACGCATGTGAGTCGTATTTTCAAGACTGGATTCCGGAATGGCGAAAGTAAAAACATCTTGCCTATTTCTTTAGGATGGAATTAGCTCTAAGATAGTATGTTTTCCTAATACAGGGTGGGTCAAAAAATGTACTCAATTTCAAAATGAAATTACAGGATAACCATACAAGATAGGATTAAATAATGAAATGCATTAAGTAGGCAAAAGTCAACATTTTTTTTTACTAATACTTTCTTCTGTTGCAGGTTCAAAGTGCTTCAGTTAAATTTACAACAAAGAATCTTTATCGTTGAGCAGCATATCAAAACTCAAATAATTCAATCCTATCTTGTAATTTCATTTTGATATTGAGCATATTTTTTGGCCCACCCTGTATGAGGTTCATTGGAACGGAAACTACAAGACTTAGTATCACCGAGGTCATATATGGGGAATGAAAGCGTTGAAGCAGTATGCATACAGCATGATCAGTAAGCAAGAGAGCTCTTCATCAAGTCTCTCGAATCTGACGTCTCCGAAATTGACATTGGGTAAGTCAAGGCTCGTGGCATATCAATGATCTCCTTACCCTTGAATCGAATGCAAACTGAACCGGTTGCAGGTGACACCACGGTATGATTTCCTGTAAGTCGACATTCAGACCTTAGTTATTCCTTGGCGTCTGGAGACGCCTCTTTTCGATCATCGACCGAATGAAACCGGACTTTCTCTGATGGAACCAGTCTAAATTGTTCTTATCGATAATTTTCGATTCTACGTGATAATGATATAATTGTTTGCATCTATATGTGGTCTTCGTGACTCTACCCGAAGAAAAAATATTACAAAAATTAGGTATTCACCGAGGTACGTGGAAAGTACAGGACGCGAGGAGGAGAGAAGCATGTCTGCGAAGCGCACCTATGCTCTTTCGCGCAGCCGGATTTTCTCCCATTGAAAAAGCCGACCGTAGCCACTGAAAAACGACGACTGTAAGAGTCAGTGCGAAGCAGTCCGCCTTCTACTCATTTTCTGTCTGCTTTGCTCGACTATCTACTATACCAATATGTGAAAGCTATAAAGTTGTGCGATTGTATGTAAAATGAAGTGGAGAGGATGGAAAATGGTTTATAGAGACAAGTATAATGACTCAGATGCCGGCTTGGGACAAGTAGGGTCCTAAGAAAGTCCTTGATTTTCTATTTTCCCGGATACAGATAAGGAGCATTTCATCATTCAAGTTGCGCAACTTGCAGCTATCTGAAATTCTGCAGATGTTCCTACACAGTTCCTACCTAGGAGTGAAACTTCATTTTCTTGGTTCTTTTCTCCCTCCGGGCATCTTTTGCTCCTTGATTCATGATTCTGATGCAGAAAAACGTCCTGCGACGCAATATTTATGAAAATAAATTCCCTTCTCGTGCGAGTTCCGCCATGTATTGTGACGCACAAGAAATGCACGGTCACTGTTTTTTTTTTCATTTTTCCGAGTCCAACTTCAATGCTTTTACGTGAGAGAGCGTGAGAGAGGCCCTTTTGATTTTTAGAAAAGTCAAAGGAATAAAGCGGAAAGTCATTACATAGAGTCAGTGTGCATCTTTTTCTTCAATAGGGAACCGATGAAGTAGTATGAATGCTAGAGGGAGCGAGAGAGTAACCTACCGCCGCGAGAGCTCGGAAGGTAATGATATGACCATTGAGCTAAGTCTGGTTTTTCGAAATGGATGATTTGATGGCGCATGCGTATCGCATGCTCTGCTGCTCCGAGAATTTCAAACCCCTTATGACTCTCCCCTGGTATTCACGAACTAAAGCAAGTACTCTTTTGGGAGGCATATTCCTCATTTTTCTGATTTCTGATGCCATGCCGTTATGGGAAATTACTCAGCAGAAGGTAGAAGTTCACAGTTAACACTTCTTCAGGCGAAAAATAATAAATAAAGTGAAATTAAAAACATAAATTAAATCAATTAAAATTAATTAATAATATAAAATTAGGCGGAAAATAATGCACTCTTGTAAGCAAGAACAATGAAAGTGATGAAATATTCTCATTCCGTAATTCAACATGTAGAATAGTCGGAAACCAATTTCGTGCGTATATTCGTATGGTGAAAGATGTCGAGAACCTATCAAAGTATGGAGACATAAATCTTGTGTTTCCTCACTCCTTGACAGAGGAGGGAAAAAATTAAAAGTATGTACACACTTTGAAGAGGTCGGGTTGAATCAAATTGGTGCTTGTACATAACTTCGCATGAAATGGATAGTATTGTAGAATTTTCGCGGAATTCTTTACTTTAACGGATGCGACGCCTGCAAACTTGAGCTTCTCGCATGTCAGGGACAGACAACCTGGGGACTGCTGCACTTATTTTGAAAGATAGCCATTTCCCTACGATTAATAAAATTAGTTGCTTTAGTGTCCTATAGGACGATTTCCTAGAGAGAATGCTCTCGTGACTGACTTTGTGGGTCTCAGCAGGATAAAAGGCTTCCTATGGTAAATGCAATTTATTTATATTAATACCTTGTTGATAGAAGTAGCGGGGAGGATGCTTTGAAAATCGCTCTTTACAGCTTCACGTGCACTTCTTGCATTGCTGGCTCTTTCAAAGTCGGGCACAAACGGACAGGCTCTTCGGATCGAGCAGTAAGTGCTCCTTTAGGACTCGGGCTGTTACGGAAGAGAGAAGTAAAAGGAACGTATCTCGGTATATGTTATCTGAGTGATGCGTCATTCGTGCATGCTTTGTGTTGAATGAGTGGGACACCCGTTCGAGAGAGATCCATTTCATGGCATGATAAGCGAAACCGGAAATTCATCTGACGTGACGCATATGAATTTCCAAGAGCTCACATGATCGCATTAAAGCAATCTTAAATTCTTCATATTATTTGGAAAGGAAGCTGGGAATCATTACATTTAGTACGAAGATGAAATCATTGAGCTCAGTTTCTCTTAATGTTTACTAGCTCTTCATGCAAGACATGAGGGAATGAGTTATTTGGAGAATGATCTTCGCTTTGTGCTTCATTTAATTTTTCTTCACATACGTTCCAGTCACATTTAAGTCTTAGGAGCACTTATGACAAAATTAGAAACTGGCGTGAAAAAAAAAAATATTTTGGCAAAGAGAATTCGTCGGAAAAGTCGGGAAGAGGAGCATGACCTACACGTCACCATCTATAAGAGGATTCCATCCGGGGAAAAAACTTGAGGGAGGATGCAATTCCATCACGTCACTCTGCCCTTTCGTTTCTAATAACAGTGCTTACATAGTTGTACAGTGGTGACAGGTTTTTCGCTTTTAAATGCTCGGCGCATTTCCTGTACACTAGGATCAGGTATATCTCAGCACCAAAACTGAGAATATACATCCATGTGAATTCGAACAGGAACAGGGAACTCAGACGATCACTCAGAAAGATCCAGAAAGAAATAAGGCTGGAGCACTTGGTCCTTCAGGACAAGTCCAGATTCAACTCAACTTGAGGATTCCTTTATGGATTCCTGGATCTGGATTCCCTTCCTCTTAAGAATGAGAGCCAAATGACTTCATCGGAATGTCTTTCCTCATTTTTCCCCAACAGGGGTGACCTTCCTCTTCACTTTCCGATCTGAGTTTACTTGGCCATTGGCTACCAACAGCAGCTATCAACTACAAATCCCCAGTGAGGATTTTTAGTTTATGGCTGCTGTTAAGTAAGTATTAAAAGTTGTCAAAACATCCACCTCCCAGTTTGATATATGTATATATGTATTTTCTTTGGTGAAGGGGGGTGGGGGCATCCTCAAGAAAAAAAGGGTGCTTATATGCTTAGTCGGGGAAGCATAACAAGTTAAAAAAAAAACAACATATTAATGAACACGCCCATAGTGACAAGACAATCTAGGACTGAAAGACAAACGAGACTCACCTCCCGTTTCAGAGGAAGAGACTCCTGTGACAACAAGGAAGGCAATAAACGAAGGACTAGGATGAAGAACTATGTCGAAGAAGATGATGCCGAGAGCGGAGCGAGAGAGGGGGAGAGAGATTGGAGGACAGGCACAGGCAGGGAAGGCGGCTTGGGACGTCCTTGCATTGGGTCTGGCCATCATATTACCAGGCACCCATTGTTAGCTCTGACATCGACATTGACATTGACACACCCCATGTGTATTTGTTCATCGCAGATAATTTATTCAATCTCCCCTCTCGAATTAGATCTTCCTCGTCATCATAAGGGGATGCATTGATTCACCGACAGACCGGCTTATGAGCAAAGGCATTCCGATGATCGGCGGGAAGTTCCTCCGCTATTCTAAGTCTGAATGAACGTGTTCCATAGAATGTCTCGGTATAAATTCTAAAGAGGCATCTTTGGAATTTGTACAACTTTTCTAAATACGAATCTATTTAGTTATGTGGAGTTCCACACATATGGACGCTATGTGATGAAAGTATTCTCCACATACAATGGAGTTCTTTCTTCTGTAGAAGATTATTTGGAACTGTACATGATTACTGTTTAAGAAATATTTTCAAGAAAACGTTTTGAAATTTTGGCTGGATCAGGATTAATGTGGATTTACTCAGAAATGTATTCAGTGCTTGAGATTTCATGCTCGCTTTTAGAATGTCTATCCAACGAAATGGTAGAGAGACCGTTCATAAGTTCAATTCTAACTAGTGCTTTGTTCTCATTTCATTCTGTTCCTTCCGTTTGGGCGTGTGCATTACATCAGGGATGTAAAGTGTACCTGAAAAAATACTCAAATTGTAAGTACGAGTACTCCATTTAAAAAATATACTTGAGTACAAGTACTCGTTTGAAAAATACCTAAGTTCAATTTCCATTCACAATTACCACTTTCAAGCACAGTTGGACCGGCCTGAGAAGCGTCTATCGTCCGTCCGGGCCTGTGAAGAAATCGGCCTGAAAATCAACAGGGGACAAGGACAGAGATGTGATTTTCAATTATCTTGATTAGTATTTTTCACTTGTATTAGAAGATTTTTCACTTGACTCAGACACTTGTGCATGAGGAACATCCCATGCACAGGTGTCCGAGTCAAATTAAAAATTGTCTGACTCAAATGAAAAACACTATAGATCAGTGATGAGCAACCTTTTTTGACTGGGCCGCAAGTGAACCTTTTAGGTTCCCGGCGGGCCGCATGCCTTCATTTTATTTATTTATTTATTTTTTTACTAAGTTACAGGCTTTAGCTGAGTATCAAAATAATCTTAAGCCTGGCTTAGTAAACCAGGCACTAAAATAGTATATACTAATGGTATGCAAATAACTAATTTAAAATTTGTTATCACCCTTTTACGGAGCAAAATACCAAGCAAGCCGCTTACTAAGAGGGCAGTTATACACTGACCAAGAAGAGAGTAAGGGGTATTTTTAGCTGTGTTGGAAATATAGCTTTTAGGTTTTATTTCTTGCTTCCGTTTCTTCTGCAGCGGGCAGCATAATCCTTGAGCGCTCGTGCGCTCTTAGGATGGCAGATGACAGAAAAAAACATTCAGTTTGACTAAGTACCGCGGGCCGCATACCAGGACCTCGCGAGCCGCGAGTTGCTCATCACTGCGTAGATCGTGTCATTCTTCCTTCCTTTACTCCGCACCGCGTCCCTGAAAACCTTGCGCGGTGTGATGGAGAACATCACTAGAGAGGCTTATTTACTTGTTTTTGAGGACGAGAGCAGGAACGTGCATTAGATGTTCAAGGTCGAGATGAATGCGAGACATTTCGCTTACGTGTTTCATACCGGGAACGGGAGTGAGCAAGTTTCAAGGATCTCAACAAACGAACGACATCCAATCATCAATCAATGGCATCTTCTATTCTGTGATACCGAGCTACGGTAGACTCGCAAATCTCCCTATATCAAATTTTAATGTATTAAATATTTTCACCTGTTTTTGATTATCGCAATTAAATTAGCATTCATAAGGAATTTCAAGCTTTTCAGCCGAGCTTGGGCAACAGACATGGGAGGCACCTTTATTAACGAAATCGATGGAGAGAAATTGAAGACGCGCCAGACTTCGTAGGCTAGGTCATGAATTTATGGTTTCAATTCTCCGATCTCGGAAAGAGTGGAATTCCCATCATCTGCCTTACCTAGGTAGACTGAGAACTAACTCAAATGAACCATGTGACGTTCTACCGAAGGTCACGTGACAGTCATGTCGTTCTTGATTAGTGGATCTTTGCATTGCGATCACGTTTCAAAGAAAACCGCTGGACGAGCATCTCCGCGTCACAGACGCCTTCCCCCGCGAAAACTGCTGCTGACATGTTCAATCACGTACCCAATAAACATTCCTTCCCGTCCTCTCAAGAATGAGTACTTAAAAGTCCCTAGTAGACCGGGTGCGTTCCTCAGCAAATGAGATGTCTTCGTAACAAAAAGGGCATTAAATCCAATGCAATCTGAATCTGAATCTGTACCTCACTACTAGGGGTTCTGCCTCTATAGGCAAAGACGCAAAACACAAAGAATTCTGCAGGATAGGGCCACAATCGAAAAATAAAAACGAAAAAACTATAATTAGGGAACATATACCATATATACCGGGTGGAGCAAAAAAAAAAAAAACGCGTCGTGTTCAACGCCGTTCGTGATAGGTTCGTGATATTTTCACATCACGTTGGAAACACCATAAAAATTTGTTTTCTGAAAGTTTCATGAACCTAAGTTGTCTGAATAAATATCGACAGTCGCCAAAAATAGTTTAATAAGATGGACCTTTCAGCGCACGAGGAGGATGGAGTTTCAGGACCGCTCGAATGATTTCTCTACCTTGACATCGTAAATACCGTTTTTATGCCAGTTCTCATCGTAGTATTCAACACATCGTAGAATAGTACTACTGTCGTACATCGTAGCATCAGAATCGATACCACGCAGAATACTACGATGAAAACTGGCGTAAAAAGCGGTGTTCATAACATCAAGGGAGAGAAATCATTGGAGCAGTCCTGAAACTCCATCCACCTAGTGCGCGGAAAGGTCCATTTTATGAGTCCACTTTGAGCGACTGTCGATATTTATTCAGATCTCAGGTATATGAAACTTTCAGAAAACAAATTTTGTGGTGTTTCCAACGTAAAATGAAAATATCACGAACCTAGATCATCCACAACGGATTTTAAAAGGCGTCTAACACGACGCGTTTTTTTTGCGCCACCCGGTAGGCCTATATCGTTCATGCGTTTGTAGCACTTATAAATACAAGTAAAATGTAACGAAGTATGCTCTCGATGTACCTCAATGCAAACAGATCTAATTACAGACAATCATTACGAGTTCTGTACATGTATTCGCGCTTAAGTACCTGAGCAGAGTACTGCACAGCGCTTCTATGAACATAATGGATGATTCTCACGGATTCTGGTCTCTTCGATCTCGAAATTTTTATCCCAGGTCCTATGGAGTTGAATTGCGTGGACCTAAGAGCGCCAGAGATCGTGGGTCGGGAACTCAGTTTCCCTGGCAGCCGGGGAATGAAGGTCGAAACGGTGGAAGGGGTGAGGGCCCTATTGGCTTATTACGTGTGCAAGCAGACTGAGATGACCTTCGTCTCGGACCCAGGTCAGCGGGAATCCGGGGAGAGAACCTTGCTTTCATTCATCTATCACGTGTCTCAGGAGGTCTGTTTTCTTTCATGGCGTTACTATGCTTAGATGCGACTGGTGCCGGGTGGAATGAGGCAAAATTAAGTAACTTGGAACAAACTCGAAGCAGTGAAACGCTGGAAAATATATGAAACTAGGGTTGTACCGATGTATTGGCTACCACCGGTATCAGCCGCCGGTGCTGCACTATCGGCATAGGCCGATGGCCGATGGCGCCGGTGCCCAAAAGACGAGCAAAGCGAAAAAAAAATTACGTGAGGGTGTGGACGCGGCTAGGCACCGGCCCTCTTGTCTCACTGAAAAGCCACTCCTGTCAGCTTCTCCCAGATCAAAATATCGATATTCCAGTCGGATTATAGGAACCGGCGGAGGAAAGTAGCGGTAAAAAATGGGAAATCATTGCATTTCCGTTTACGTTATGCTTTTGCAAGGGGTGTGTCACAAAATGCTCTCAACAGCAGCAATGCTGTTCTAATTAGGCTTCCAATTAGGCCTATTTGAATTTATAGGCAATTTCATCAATAGGCAACAATCGGCACCGGCACCGACACCAGCCGATGGTTATGAGGAAAAAATCGGCCATTGGCCAAATGTGGCTATCGGTACAGCTCTATATGAAGTTGTTTTTTTTTTCTCCTCCTCGTTTGACTAATGAATCAGATACCCATCCTTCCTCAGTTTCCATTCGCATTTCCTGTTCCACACAGAAATGTTGCTCATATTCCATGATTCCAGAATGAAATTAAAGTCCAATTCAATGTCTTTTTCACGACTTCACCACCCCTTGATTTGTAGAGATTTGAAATCTCTGTCCTGCGGAGACACTCGCCTAAACTTCAGGCAGCTGCATTTATTCACGAAACGAAAACTTTTGCAAAACTCGCGAGGGTCAGTCGTGCCATGATTGAAAAAATTGTTCATTTCGTACAAGGAACAATCCCATTCAGCAATGCAGGTCCTAATACCAGCCATGCATAAATGATTCCCACTTTCTCGTTGAGGAGGAATCGTCCCGGTCTGTGAGAACCTGGCGTAATTCCGGCCTTTCGAGGCATTCACTCTGTCTAGATGAGAAAGCTCTCTCTCTCTTATGAATGGAGATGTCACGCTGATGAAGAGAGGATTGACGCGAGATAAGGCGGGGATGAAAAAAAAAAAACCGGCTAAACCGTTCTTCGAATCGAATGCCCACGATATTAAATTCCCAATTGTTTGAGGTTTAAGTTCACGAGGAACCATTTCAGTGGAGGGTCACTGTATAACCGAGTCTCCAGAGGGTGAAATTGCTCAATTGAGCAATTTCTATGCTGCTCAATTGAGTAGAATACGCGCAGCAAAATTAATGCGAGATACGATTGTTTCGAACGGCGGCAAAATTTTTCAGTGGCAAAAAAATGGGCACGGACGGTAGCGTAAGGTAGTACGTCAATTCTGTCCCTCCTTGGGGCACGCGCAGAAACCACGCACGTGCATAATGATGTTTTGTCTACGCCTATCGCTCCTCGTCAACCCGAAATATCCTTTGTTAATTTTGATGAGCGTCGTTCCAAAAATACTTCTGTGAGAAAGGATCATCGGAGGCGCCCGGATCTCCTGACTGGCATAAGAAGATGCCGGCATTAACGCAGGATTGGACAAGTCATAACGTTTCCTAAGACTTGCCTCATACTTTTTCTTTTTCTTTCTCTATTTTAAGGTGATAGTTTTTCTCGATTCGAATATTCTGTCTCATACTGGATCAATTTGAAAAGCAGAAGATAGTAACCGAAAGTTTTCGAACTCGGCAACTTCAAAGTCCTCGTGCCAACGTTCCTTTGTTGCGGCATAGACGAAAGTCTCCGAAGGTCAGGAGTAGCATTGCACTTCAAAGCAGCAAAAAGAATCGCGGAAATCGGCTGGGATCTGGTAACCTTTTTTTTCTTGTATCGAACGGGATAGGTTCGCGGAAAGGCAAACAAGAAATTCAGTCTAAATTCGAACGATCTGGAGAAGCGACTCCTTGGCATTGCTCTCGAGTTCATCGCCGAAGAAATCCTCGTCCGACGAAGCCGTGAGTCTTCCTCCGTCCAGGGTCTTTCACAACTCCAAGTTCATTTGATTCCACCGATAATGACGCTGCATTCTCTCGTGTCGAGACTGATAAGACTCTGAAACACTTAGCGAGAGCTCGCAAACAAGTACTGGCTAGAAGTGCTAGGTGAGTGACCATGCAGAGAACTCGCCAAGTGTATCGGGGCCTTGCCTTTGCGCTTAACACATGGGCACACGAACACAGTTTTGGATTTGTGAAACTCCCTTGAGGAGACTTTCTTATTCCCTCCGGAAAGGAAGAAGGATTCACGTTATTCACGATAACAGATGCCGAGCAAGGCAAGGAAGTGATTACACTGCGAATACGGTATAATTATTTTATGTTAGGAGATAGGCTCGGTATTATTAATTAAATCTCCATATTGAGCTGTTACCATTCCCAATATAAATATAATGCTACCTTCTTGCATTCGAAAAAAAGGACCACTTATCAGGAGGTCTGAAGTGACTGCAACGCCTCTATTTGGACAAGCAACTCCTAAAAGGGGCGACTTTGTTTTTTTTTTTATTTGTTGGTTTTAATAATAAGCTCGAATTTTGTTAGGCTGGGAGCATTATTTATTAACACAAACATGGGAAGCTGTCTAAGTGTAATTTATAGGACATTAAGAGGAAAGAGAAATGGAGTCTACTTTGCGCAGGATACCCCCCCAACCCCCACCATCGCAACTGACTGAAATTGATGAGGAATTAGAGGAAATCTTCCATGGGTAGCAAAAATGATTCGCGCGGAAATCCATACATGCAAGACTAGCACTCACGAAAACGTAAACAGTTCTAAATATACTTTTCATGCAGATTCCAGTTATTGCAGTCATGCGGCGTGGGAGAGAATTAATTGCCACAGACGAAAAACACGTTTAAAGAAAAAAAAAGTAATCTCTTGTTATCTATTCTTCCAGGATAAAGTTTTCATGAATAGGGCGTCATACTGTTTCTATGAGTAGACGCGTGGGATGCCATTTTCAAGGTTTCCACTTTAGCCAGACCCTTGTGCCTAAAGGCAGAAGTGAATCACGATGGTCATGAATTTCTGGGTCACAAGCACAAAGGGAGGACAGAAAGCCAGCGACCCATTTTGTAAACGTTCTTCTGCCCTCTCCTCCATTCCCCAATCGTGGTGAAAAGGAAGGAACTTCCAGACAGGCAGGAATGGGAGCACGAAAGTCATCAACAATTCCCGTCTACCGTGATGGACTTTAGACTAGGGTCTGGCCGTAGTGAAGACATTGGAAATGACTTTTCACACTTCCAAAGTTTATCTTTTTCGCTCCTCTTGATCACCAGCTTTTACGTCTACTCGGCCTTCTACCCTCTAGGATTCTATAATTATCCGCTTATACCTCAGCTTTTCTGAGACTTCGTGTACATTTCACCGAACAGCAATAGCTGAATGGTCCTGCCTAAAATGTTCACATTCGTTCATCTTCATAAAAGGGCTTAATTTCCAGAATATGAGCACAGATAGTGGTTTACGCAAGGAGGGTGGGGGGGGGGATTCAGTTGGTGCCAGCTACCTCCTCCTGCCCCCCCCCCCCCCCCAACACACTCATAATTTCATTGACTTAATACTGAAAAGCTAGACCTGCTCCCTCTGCCGTAAAGGAAATTCCTCAATATGGACAACTAAGAAACCAAGTGAGGCACTTATTGGAGGTGCTGCAGTGTGCTTTTTTCCTAGAGTGGGAGGGGGATGGGTTGATGGTGGAATAAGAAGCGTTGCTATATTACGTGAGCTGAAAAAGTAGCGCGACGTATTCAGCCTGCATTATTTCGACTGAGAAGGATTGACGGATGAACCTTACGACATGCGCCTGAGTCTGCTCTGGAATCTGATGCATGACACACGACTGGGTATGTGAAGGCTGAGGGGGAGAAGCGAGTGCGGTCGGCTTTGAGGGAGGGACTTAAAAGGCTTCTGCTCCTTGCTTCTTTCCTCATGGTACGCAATTGCAAAATATTTTATTCAGAGCCTTTTGCGGTAATCTTAATTCCTTTTTGACGCCTCTAAGAAGGATATATACTCTTTTAATCCCCGCTTAAAAGCAAGGCAACTAAGAAGAACCAGAATGAGGAAGTTTCTGCTGGATCTCCAGCATACGTTATGGCTGTACCCTGGAGCTTTGTTACCCCCTTCAGCAAACCATCCCATCCAAAGAGGATGGGGGACATCGACCTGGCGCATCTCAGCATAAATAAGTGAAGGATACCGTATCGCAGAACTGAGTTGAAAGTGAAATGGCCGTGCAAGATCGGCAGTCCTGCCGTTAACTTAGTATGCAGGAAGAACGTCGATTATAATCAGTGGAACTGATCGGGGACTTAGAATCCGTATTGAAGAGAAGTGACAGTGGAGAAGATGAACGAGAGGAAGGAGTCTCCTCTTCCAGCGAGATCCCAGAACATTAGTGTCATGATAGAGCAGAGATAGGAAAGGGATTTTGACAGGAGTCACTTCCCCAAGGGGGTTCATTCCTTTATTAGACTGGAGGAACGAGAGGAGACGGACTCAACAGTCTTATCACGGCCCAACCTTGAAAATATATCGCGGAATAAAATCCAGTTCCCATCCGAGATCAATGTCACGTCTGGACCTTGTCTCTTTCTTTTTTTTTATCATCTACACTGGGCAATAAATCATTTCCACATTCCTGACGGCCTACCCTGAGGAACCGGCAAAATTCATCCGACTTTAATTGTCCCGGAATGAATGTCGAATTTTCCGCAAGCCCAACGTTCTTCACGTTTCTTCGAGCTTATGATGAGGTATCATTAGAACAGATTAAAATATTCAAGTATGAAAATTTTTATATTTACCATTTCTTCCTATGCGGAATGAACCCATGGGAATGTTCTGTCATGCTGTCGAGATGGAATTATTTGCCACTCAAATTAGGCACTCAACCCGAAACGAAAAGATGAAATAATTTAAGTTTTTCAGAAACTCATCTCTACCTGTATCTTTCGCAAGAAATACTTGCTATTTGACGTTTGAATGGGTTGTAGCATGCGAGTATAGTTTGAGTTACCTGCCATTCTCATAGGTACAAAGGGGAAATGATAGATATTGCAATAGGTCTGTCACTTTTTAAATATTCTTTTATTCCGTTTGTCCGCAGTATCCATAGCAACCGGACAACACGACTCGCTGCGCATGTGCAGCTTTTCGCCAGAGTCGGGGTGCCCGTCTTCCACTAAAACATCCTTTCCAGCCCTCGCGGATGACGGATCCATAGACAATGGGAGAGAGTGGCTGTTCGCGGCCGTGTAGACAGGGTTGCTAGACGTATGCGTGAAATGTCACATCTGGCATCCCACGCTTCATTCTCTCCTCCCATCTCCACGCGACGCGGATGCGCGGACTGGAGCCCCTAGAGCAGTGGTTCTCAACCTGGGAGGTGTCACCCCCCCGAATGCATGAAGTAATGGGAGTAAAAGGAAGGTTGAGAACCACTGCCCTAGAGAGACAGTGCCTGGCCAACTACAGTCTCTATTTTCAACGAATCTGATTGGCTGCCGCGCCTGGGCGCCCTTTTGATTCCAGGAGCCCAGCATCAGCTATATGGGAAGGGTCGATCATTTGGGCTTTTTTGGTGATAATGCCCTGCTGTATGGCTGTTGGATGCTCCAACAGGAGTGAGACTAGATATAGAATGTTTCGCTTCCTATCAAAGAGGAATCGTCGGGCCCTTTGGGCTGCCTAGGTGAAAAGACTGAACTGGACACAGACAGCGAATTCATATCTCTGTGATGTCAGTAGTCTGGTCTAAAAAAAAATAATAGGCAGGAGTTTGTTACGTAAAGAAACTCCGCCTCACTTCAGAGTATGCTTACATTATATAGACCTCTCTGCTGCTTATCGTTCTTTTTTTTTAAAAAAAAAAAGACGTATAGAAGGCCAAGATTCACTAGCGCTTTCTCTCATCAAAGTTATTTCCCAATTTTTCTCGCATTTTTCCCTTTTCTTACCCATACTCATATCTGACAAAAAAAATTTAGCCTTCATTTATCACCCCTTCCACACCAATTAGGTCGAAGTCTGGATGAATTTAAGTTCTGAAATAGGCCAAACACGCATAGATGTGATGGATGGGTTGGTGACATTACAAACCCTGCCCAAGTAAGCCCAGGCATAATTTAAGGGCCTGGTCTGAGATAGGCCTGTAAGCTTTGGATGCATTACTGGTAGGCCTACAATCAACATTTTGGAGCTTATTTTTTAACGACGATTAACTTGCTAACATCGACTTCCCTTCTCTTTCTCTCCCCCCGTGGATGAATGGCATATATGGAGATTAGCTGGCTGATCAGAATGTATACTGGGTTTAGCTTTAGTTATCCGCTTGTAGGTTGGGATTCTTGCATATTAGAAATGTCTCAAATGTCAGCTGAGGTGCAAAAAAGGCATTTGAGAGCAATGGATTACGATCGGTGATGCTTGGGAGTGTATCTGATTATCTTGTAACGCATATGCGCATTCAGATCTGGGCCTGTTTTCAAGGAATTGAAAGGATTTATGCGAGAAAGAACTGGAAGACTGAATGCGGAGGAATCAAAATAGCGCCCAGTGCGGGAGTTGGCCAGGCACTATCTCGCTAGGGGCTCTAGCGCGGACCATCGAAAACACGTCTAGTTGTCCGGGACTTTTTATATAGGCCTAGGCCTATGCCGTACCAATGACAGTTAAAGTCAGAGTCACTGGGAATATGGGCAGTAGAAGGAAAAGAAAAGAGAAATGAGTCAGTTAGGGTCTCCCCGGTCTTTGTCGGCGGGTTAACTCCTACCGTCAAAGACATAACATTCTGCCATACTGACACGGATGCCACATGGGTCTTCCTGACAGAGGTGAGCATACATATTTTCTCGCAGCCTTTACGATCTCCTCATGCAAGCAGTTTCATCATGTGGCGTCCCTGTGTTATTCCTGAGAGGCCAACCACTCCTGCTCACATTTAGCATTCCTGCTGTTCTTGTGAGTAAAAATTGCCTGTGGCAACCCTGTTTTTCCAAGCTGGAGATTAGGGGAGGGGGCTGTCAACTAGCTGACATTTTATGACCTCTAATGGGGTGACCTGTCAAACTCGCCGACCAACTCGCCAAATTCCCAGTGACTCGACTATATTACTTATTTCAATGGATGCTGGATGGTTAGGGTGCGGGGAAGAAGATAATTCCAAAGGTATCGGGGCCATTGGAATAGCAGATCTGTACCTGAAATGATACTCTCTTGTGAGAATTTTTTCTCCGAGAAAGCAGGACAACCTATTCCTTTCACCCTCTCGTTCTTCAATATTTGTTCCTGTCTCAAGACTTCGAGACAGGTGAGCCGTAAAGCTCACAAGGAAAATTCGGCGTGGTTCCATCGGATATCGAAATGTTTCGCGCGTTTAGCAGAGGAACGCATCGTTTGAGATGGCTGGAAATAGCGCATTTGTCATTCCGTGCAAGTCGCTCCGGATTTATAAATGGATTATGCGGCTTTGGAGATGATATGGAGATCTAAGAACTGAAAATGGGAGACGTACAGTCGCGGGAAAATGGCTGGGCCAACGTGCTGAGGATTCACTATGCATTACTATACTGGTATGTACTCCTTCCCTGTCTCCACTGGAATGCATAGGCCGTCAGATTGGAATAATCTCCTCCCCCCCCCTCAAAGCAAAAATTGTTAATAATGGAATTGCGGATGGAGTACCTGCACGGGGCACATGCAGAACAGAAGAAAGAAACCCTTCCCCCTGACTTTGAGCCCATACGTCTCTGTTTTTACGGAATAAGTTTTCACAGAGCAAGTGTATACAGGCAGGAACAGGCTGTTCTCGACAACCTCATAAATTTCAAATTTGTTTTGCCAAAACAAGTGGAAATGCCTTCAAAATGTATAGATATCCAATTGCCTCTTTGGGATGGAAAGTAATTGCGGAGGGGTTAGACTGGAATATACCCTCCAAATATTTACCATTTCTTAAAAATAATCGTCCATGTCCTTGCCTTGGCAGAACAAATTTTGAACTGTTGGAAGCATACCCAGTTGAAATAGTTACTGTACAATGCACACTTACAGGTCAGATGAGAGCTAGAGATGTCACTCGGTCACGCTGCCACATCGTTATCGCTTCCTCTCGACACGCTTTGAAAAACTCACTCGTGTACATTGTGTATTCCTAGTCTTCGTCGAACTTGTAGCATGCTTGTGATGTCTACCTTTCGAGAGTGTCTCGAGGAAAACGGTTTTCTGCTTCATCATCCGACACACATTTCTATGCATCCTCGAGCATTCCTAGCAGAAAACTTTCCGCACGACTGTGGACGACGAGGAGTGAAATACTCAACTCAACGGGAATTCCCGCGGCAAGACAGTGCTGCCCAAATATTGAAATGAAACCACAACTACGAATCTCTAGATGATGGCGAATAGCTTTTTTTTTAATCACGTCAAGCAGCAAGAACGGATTTCTTATCAATTGCTTTATCCTTCTATGATGCTCCTAAAATTCCAAGCGATGAAGCTTCGGATCGAGGATCAACAGTTAAATGAAAAAGGAAGGTTTTTAGTCAACCACGAGACTTTGTATCGTTGTTTTACGCCTTTGTTTTCTCCTCCTCGTGAGTGGGAAACCAAGCGAAGTACTCAAATATATATATGTGCTTAAATACAGGGGGAGGACCGAAAGTAGCAACAAAAAATACTGAGGATTTTTGCTATCAGCACCCCATAAACCGCCCGTCTCAATAGCTTCAATGCAAAAAGCCATTTTCCCGACTGAGATGTGGAGCGTCTCAGAGAAAAAGCCACCTGAGACGGAAACACGAAAAAGCTATCATGAAAACAGCAACCCAGCTATATATGAGCAAAAAATCGAAAATAAAATGATCTTTTAATCTGTTTTGCGAGGGCCATTGGGTTTTTTCTCCCTTCTTTACATTAAAAAAAATTTGAAAGAATAACTTTTTTTTTCTCATAAAATTTTAATTAAAATTATAAGGATCCTAATCACTGTCGAAGAAAATACCCCAGGGAAATTTAATTTGAGAATTTATTTGATGCAATGCAATTGCATTAAAAGTTATTTGTTTAGCTTGCTGATTTAAATTTTAAAAGACTAATATGACTTTTTAAATTCAAAATACATGCGTCAATTTTGTTAGAAAATAAACGCCAATATAGGGGGAAATTAGGAGTTAACTTAACCTTAACCTAACCTGAAAATTTAAGCCTTTGGGGTGTGTATTTTTAAGGCATAGCCTTATGCCTTATGCACAGCCAGGGAGGGTTTCTTGGACGAATCACAGAATTAGCATACTTTCGTCGCTCCAACCACTGCATTTCCGTATTGTTTGTTGATAAGACTTTGCAGATATGCTTATTAATGTTTTCCCTTTCCATGCCAGATTACTCACTTTACTCTTTTTAGCTGCAGGTGCACTTATACCCTCAATCAAATCATTATCCTAAGATTCCTTTTCTTCACCAGATAACTAGGAAATTTCGGCATTGCTACTTTCATCTCTATCACTCGATTCACCATTGAAAAATCTTAAAAGAAGTCTACAGATATCACGCCGCTAGACCTTTTTCTTGTGATGTTTGGAGAGTTTTTTTATAAATATTTTTTCGCTGGATTTTTCCTTGCCGGGTTATATCAAGGACGAGGTCTACCATTAAACATGCTAGAATTGAAGGAAAGGATCACTGCGGCGACTGTCAGAGTTACGCCGGAAATACTGCAACGGGTATGGGATGAGATTGAGTATCGCCGAGATACTACCACGTCATTTCTCGTAGTCACTTTGAGTTGCGGTAATTGCAGGTTGAAAAACGTGAAGTATATTCCTTTGTTTCAATACTACTTTCGTTGCGTTGTGATGAAGGCACATAAAGTTATAAGCCACGAAAGTTGTAAAGCTACTTTAGAATCATGCAGTATTTCCACAGATTTGGAATATTTCAAGGTGAAATCAGCTCACATGATAGACAAGTGATGGAAAACTTCTTTTGGAACACCAAGCTTCCAGTTTCTGGGCTTGGAATGGCAGAAGGCTACTCTGTTTAGCTGCGGTGCAAAATGGATGGACGCGTTTGTTTCAGTGACTCTTAAGTATCGTGAATTCCGAAGGCATTTTGAAGTTCGCGACGCTCCTGAAGCCAAAACCATACAAAACACACAATTCATTTTTAGAAACTAGGGGACTTGAGAACCCAGGAGTGTTTCGTGAGCATGAGTTCGATATGCAGAAACTGTTTGGTGGGCGTTACTGTATAGAAATCATTGAGTCTTTTTTTCCTAACATGATGACGGACAAACAACAAATGTCAATGGAAAAACTTATAATGAAATGTACTAGACGTTTGCTATAACTCAATTAGAGCCCTTTGACCGATGTCCAACTCCCTGAGCTCCTCGTCACGTGACCTGACCTCTGTCAACTTTTTTTCGGTGGGGCTGTGTAAAATGTAAGCTATAAAGTCATATAATTTAGCAGATTTGGAATAACGCATCATGACTGTAATGCAGGTAATTTCCCTAGAGACGTTGTCCAAAGTTGAGAATGAGGTTGTTCGGAGGTGGCTGCATTGAAATTGGTTTTGCGCATGTGGAAGTGTTGTGAAAATTAAGTTGATTTTCTCGTATTGAAACAAAACTCCCCAAAGTTCTCTGAAGAATGATGTATTTTGCTTGCGTGAATCTCTTTCATACTTGTAGAAATTAATTTTTGAAACTTGGGAGGGACTTCTGAATCACACTGTATACGGCAGTTCCACGACGGGGAAAATGTCAAAAATGTATATATACGTCAGTA
Source organism: Darwinula stevensoni (assembly GCA_905338385.1). Classification (NCBI taxonomy): domain Eukaryota; kingdom Metazoa; phylum Arthropoda; class Ostracoda; order Podocopida; family Darwinulidae; genus Darwinula; species Darwinula stevensoni. Next base: position 21,218 of record CAJPEV010003810.1, read on the forward strand.
CCCTGTCAAGCAGATTCATGGCTGACGTATGTATACGTCCGTATCTGTCAAAGGGTTAAGCGTGACATTACTGAAGAATGCATGAAGTAATGGGAGTAAAAGGGGAGGTGTCACCCCCCCGAATGCATGAAGTAATGGGAGTAAAAGGAAGGTTGAGAACCACTGCTCTAGAGAGACAGTGCCTGGCCAACTACAGTCTCTATTTTCAACGAATCTAGGTGGGGGGGGGGGGGGGGGCTTCCGAACCCCAATGTGAAGGCGTGGGCATCCTTGCAGGAGGGGATGTCCCAGGGCTGAACATGGTCGCAGAGACAGACTGGAGGATGATGAAGAGGAGGAGGGAATTTGAACCAAGGGGCCGAGGCAGAGACGTGATCCTGACGACCTACATCGCTCAGTTCCCTCATCCGGACCCCCTTTTGGAATGTCCTGTAGAACATCTCCCAGCTCCATCCGAAAGTGATTTCCCTTCCGCCTCCAACATCACCATCGAAGGTATGACCTTCCGCCTTCGGACAACTCTTCTTCTATTTCGTGAGAAGTAAAAACTAAGTAAGTGCCTAAGTAAAAAAAAATGGATGGAACCCTCGCGAGAGCCTAGTATATCTGGTGTCATTGATGACAACAAAAGCAGGGCTATTTTTTTTTCGAATTGGTTTCATATATTTTTGCAGCAGGGAAACGGGAAGGAATATTTTCCCTCGATTTTACGATTTAGAGTGGTTATGTCCAATGCAGGACGCTTAGACGAATGCCATTTCAGTCTTAGTTGAAACTCACGCTTCAACTAAGCAGGAACGTAAATAGCCATAAACTGCCTTCGTGAATGACATATTTTCTCTGGAGAACTTCATGTAGCATTAGTTAGAGTTAGAAAAAGGGATTCCATAAATGTACTTGTGCCTAAATATAGGCATGAATATAATGAAAGAACTCCCTTTACAGTGAACGTAGTCTATAAAGAGTTACTGCGTTAAAATTCTCAAGTGGCTTATGTGGCTGGTATTACTCACTTCTACTTTTTTTTAGAGATTGTTATGCAATCAAGAGTGTGTCGACCATAAGCAGGAATTGAATACACCAATAGAACACTAAACGACGCACTGACAAATGTTACTTGGCGATCCTCATGCTACAAGTCACATGGCATTACTAAGAATAAGTTCTAAGGCACCTTTTTTTTTTAAGGTGTCAGAGCCAAAGGTGTGGGAATTGAACCTGTGAGCAAAGGAGCTTGACCGCATTACTAGGGGTGAGCATCGAAAACGAATGCCTTAAACTGAAATGCATTAGCAATTTCCTTAGGTCGCAGAGCGCCAAAGGCGCGTCAAACAAACTCGCTAGTAAGTTATATATCGACGGAAAGGGCATGGCACAAATTGGAAGTTTTGATCTTGCTTAAAACGGGAAAGAGAAGCAGTCAAATTTGGTGGAAAATGGCAAAATTGGACTTTTCAAGTTCGATTTGCCGTTGTTTCAAACATAGTGGTAACTTGATATTTCTCGTTTCACAACATTTGTCGTTGCTTTTGACTAGTTTTTTAATGTCCCAATGGGCTCTTCGTGTTGTTCTCACTCTCAAATCTTAGCGAGCAAATGTTTTTTTTTTCAAGTTTCTACAAATTCACAACTCCATTTATGGCAAATTTACCATGAAGTACAGTTGATATTCCGATTCAACACTATCTCAGCTTTGAGTCCAAGAATGCTCTTCTAGCTTAATTATAACCAAAATTAAAGTCGTTGACAACTAAAGTCGTTCACAACTTTCCGAAGAGGTTCAAGTAGCGCATTGAAGCCGGAGGTGGACATTTTGAAAACAAATGATTCTACTGTGATTCCGAGATTGTAAACTGTTTTTGTTCTCACTGGTTGTAAAAATTTGTTCATTTCAATAAATTATTTCATTACTTGATTTTGTCCGAGTATTTTTGCCGCACCCCGTATATTCCGAAAATTTTGAGTGAATAAGGTTGTATTTTTTATGATTTAGTGAAAAATATACGGCAGTGTATTTTTCTGAGATGCTGAGTACTGTAAAGTAACAAGGCAAAAGTTGTACTTACGCGCAGAATTTGACGATGGTTACAAAATGACCAATTATGGATCCTACAATATCAATCCGCCTGATATTTGAGGAATGTTTCCTGACTAATTGAACTCTTTTCATCCCGTTTTTTTAAAAGGCAATTTAGTTTCCTGGTTGCCAAGAAATTCGGCAACCAGGAGACCAAATTCGTCTCGATACGTTAAATTTACGCCTAAGTACAACATTTTCCCTGTAAATTTACAATACTCAATGTCTCAGTTTAATGCACTGCCATGTGTATTTTCCACTTGGGCCTCTTCGGAAAGTTTTCAACGACCTCGCTCACCATCTCCAAAGATAAACTAATGCGCTGATTGTTTCTTATTTGCAATGATTGTTTTTGTTTTTGTTTGAACTGGGGTGATAAATCGTTTGGTCGAATTTTGAGATCATTTCATTAAATGATATGAATCAGCGTTCCAGTCAAACTGATTCGCATAATATTTTAAGAACTGTTTCCTGACTATTTGAAATACATTTAATAAAAATTTTCGCCAATTTATTCTCCTGGTTGCTGAGAAACCCATGAACGTATAAGGGTGCATTCTCTTCCGGGCACCCTGTATTACTTATACTTTTTAAGCATTTTCCAGATTTGGCTTGTTTTGGCGCTTAGAATGTGAAAAACACAAAGATCCACTAGCTGTCGCGGCATCCACATCCCTAGTTCTCTGCCAAAGTTTGTCTCTCTCAACATTTCACAAGTGGGACGTTGCTATACGGCTTCCAAAAGAGGATATTGGAAATTTAAAATTAAAAAATGTAATATGGCACTTTTGGAGAACCGGTAACCTAATGGTAATACATCGGTAAAATACCGGTAATAACAGGTAAATTACTTGTAAATTACCTGTAAGTAATGGCATTTACCTAATTAAAATTTTTAAATTTTAATTAATTTTAATTTTACAATTATTTAATTAATTTTACATCTCTAGCTACTAGGGATAGGTGGTTTCCTCATTATTGCCTACAGATCTTCCCTTCGTGGTACCAACTGTGGTGTGGGTGAGCCCAGAAGGAGAAGTGACTCGTGGCGTGGGAATCCTAGATATCCTTTGCATTGTGATCCTCTTGCTCTCGTGCATCGGCTCTCTCAGCTTTTGCATCTCCTTTCAACTTCTTCAAAGGAAAAACCTCGTGCATCTCGGTTACCTCCAAGGTCTGCGCACTCTATTTAGGTATGTTTGAACATAATATCAGTTGGATCAACATTCTCATATATTCCAGTGATCTGCAAGTGAAAGCAATAGCAAAAAGAGAGAGGCAAAAGCTCGAAAGAGTCTGACAGACACATCCTCCTGTGATTCCTGGTTTTAAAGTTGTGTTCTGGATGTTTTATTGGTAAAATGAAGGTCCGACATACCTTTTATATCAGGAATGCCCAGCCAACGACTAGCCTACGGCAAGGCCAACGATTTATAAACTATCTCCGCTCACATTGAAGCTATTTTCGCGAGGCATTCACTAGGCATACATGAGTGTTTCCAACATATTCCCAAATTTTAATCCGAACTTTGCCGAAGCAATATTTTTTCAATTATTGAAAAAATGTTAGAAACCATCCTAAAGTGTTCTCAGAATTCATGTAAAATTTCCTTGGTATATATCAGCCTGAGTCTGTATGGTATGGTAAGAAAGAAAAATTGCTTCGAGTGTATGTAATAATTTCTTACAATCAAAGCAGTTTTTCTTTCTTACCATAGCTTGGACGCAACAATTAAATTTTGAGAATCATACTTATATATGATTCTCAAACATACTTATGTATGTTTAGTGAATTCTTCGCGAACTCAGGAGTGGGAACAGAGATACCGAGGTAAAAAATAATTGGTCATTTTTGCCATACCCTGTAGATTTGCATGTATAATAACACATACTGATATATTAATATGATCCACTATGCTTCTATAAAAGCTAATGGTTTCAGAATGAAACTCATTTCCACGTAATGTCCCGAGAATAGCCAAATCCAAGTATAGCAGAGCAATTGGATGAAAATGGCTTGAAAATTTATATAAATGATGAATAATATTTCCGCCCCTCAGTACTCCAAAAAGTCGATGGTGACCTCTAAAATATTAATATAAGAAAATATAGGAATTAAAATTAAAAAATCTCATGAGCCGATCAAACAAAATGAACTGTCGTTCATTTATCGACTCGGATATCCCATTATATAGGAGGATAACATCATTAGCTGATTACGTGGGTTTTCCTAGGGGACGGAGAGGCGAAGAGTACTTCCCATTGCAAGAAAACAAGGACTGATTCATGTCATCACCTGGATTCTTAATGTTATAAAATCATACAAAAATGTAAAAAAATCAGAGAAGGTAATGTTTTAGTGTCTACCTAAGACTTTCGAGAACAAAAACCTAGGAAACCTGCAGACTTGATATCGCAAATGACACCATGAAAAATTAAGCAAAATTAATCTGCGCCTGGTGTTGAAACTGGATTAAGCAAGGTAATCAAGAAAAAAAACTTAATGCGAGGCGAATTTCTTAATTCTATCAACATCTCATTGTCCGTGTTGACGACCTTTAAGAAGAATGCATTGGTGTAAGAGTGACGCATTTTAGAATTGCTTCTGAAATTATCAGAAATACAACTTCCACCAGATTTTCAGATCAACCCAGGAAAATGCAAGATAGGAATGTCCGCTGAAAAAGAGTGTAATTTTATTCCACCAAGTTCAAAGAGCACGAAATCGAAACAAAGCAAAAAAGGCAATATTTTAAACAATCAGACAGAATCCATAAATCACCACCAGCGACTACGTCCACCAATTGAAGGTGAGCATCATACATCATACATCAGCCGCTCTCTAAACAGGGTCCATAGAACAAGGAAGTAGTTCAAGACGCAAAAAAGGCGTCAAAAAAGGTTAAAAAATTCTAATTTCCGTTGTACTTGAAGTGCTTCCCATTTATAATTATTATTATTTTAATCTTCACGTATTATTATTATTATCAACGTCCATTTCAAATCCTAGAATCTATGCAAAGGAATACTTCCTGATGATATCATCTGTTAAGAAAGTGATGAATTGCATATAGATCGGTTTCTCAACAGGCCCATTACAGATCAGTGGTGCAAATTTTTTTATATTTCTTTCTTTTTTTCTTTATCCTGAAAGTGTCAGAGATCCTTACAAGTATGTCTCGTTTTCATTGTCTGCGCTATGGCATTTTTGCTAGGGCGTGCTTGTTCATGCTATGTGATATGACAAATTAAAGTCCTTTTGAAATCCCAAAGAATCCGAAAATCGCAACCTGCAACAATATCCACACACACTAAAGGAAAAATTTTTAATGGACTGCTCACCGCCAAAAACCGAGATAATGTCGCGTTCATGTCGAATCGACAACAAAAAAGCAATAAATTAACTATCGGACTGAACAATCGCATATTTCGACAATGTCCAAAAACCTTAAAGACAAATTTTTCTATGCATCACTCACTGATGAATCGAGTTCAAACAGCTTTGATGCCGTATCCACGGCAGAAAAAGCAATTTCGTCCGAAATCGTAATGAATCCGGAAATCGCCACATGCGCCGAGTCCGAGGCCATGTGTTGTGGTCACGACAAAAATACTATATTTCCAGCGAACGGACTAACATCGAAATTCGCCACCTCCGAGATTTTAAGCCAAGGTCGAAAGAACCTTTTTTATGAATCGCTCACTGCGGAAACCGAGTTTATGAGGCGATAATATCGAATTTACGATAAAAATACTATATTTTCAGCAATCGGACTGCACCCGAAAATCGCCACCTGCGACAATATCCTCCAACGTCAAGAATGCATTTTCTATTAACCGTTCACTGCCAAAACCGAGTTCATATAGCGATAATGTAGAATTCGCGAAAGGAAAAGCAGCTATTTTCCGCAATCGCCCTGACCCTGAAATTTCGCCCCTTGCGACGTTGTCTGCCAACGTCGAAGAAACCTTTTCTATGAACCACGCACTGCCAAAACTGAGTTCTTGTATCGATGCTGTCGAAGGGAAGACGGAAAAAGCCATTATTTCAGCAATCCGACTGACCCCGATATTCGCCACCTTCCACAATGTTCGCCAACGTCAAGACAACATTTTCTATGAACCGCTCACTTCCAAAACCGAGTTCATCGAGCGATGCTGTCGAAAGGAAGACGGAAAAAGCCATTTTTCCAGCAATCAGATTGAACCCAAAATTCGCCACCTGGGACAACGACCGCAAACGTCGAAAAAACCTCTATGAACAAC
>CAJPEV010003811.1:0-27558 GCA_905338385.1 Darwinula stevensoni
ATAACAAAAAATACAAAAACATAGCTTTAAGAGGGTTACGCCTACCCTAAAATTAAGGAACACGCTCGACCTCGACACGTGATATCGAAATGGGCGAAATCGCCTCTTGATATCACTAACTATCTTGAATCTTTCGGCCAATTTTTATATCTCCCACCAATCTCCTGATATATGCATTTGACTGGCGCCAATTTTTGGCTTCCTGTGCCCATACTTACAGGAATTGTGAAACTGTTTCTGCAGTAAATTCGCTCCTAATTAAGATAGAAGCTTCATTCTGGTGTCATTTTAATTGCTAAATCGCCATCTTTAAATTGATTATAGACAATATCCTTCAAAGATAACACAAGAAATTCCATGTGACCGAACGGTTTCATCATGTTCAGTGTTGAAAAGCGACACTTGCCACCTCTGGAATTCTTCGTTCCAATAATTTATTCAAAAGCGCATGTTATGCCCTTTCTAAGGATATCAAATTCGAGATTGGCACTCAATGGATCGATGAGATATGACTATTTGACTGTAGTAGTAGTACCGATATTTCACTTGATGAAACAGTTTGACCGGTTTCAGCGACCGACGGTCCTTCATGGAAGCGCCAATCTCACATTTGGTAGCGTTAGAAAGGGCATAACATGCGCCTTTCAATGAAATATTACAAGTCTAGTTTCTTGGAGGGGGAGCTGCAGATGTCTGTCGCTGACACTGGTCAAACTGTTCCGTCAAGGGAAGTTTTTCGTACTACTGCATCCGTCAAGCAGTCATACCTCAATAATCCATTGAGTGCCAATCGCGAGTTTGGGATCACTAGAAAGGGCATAATTGCGCCATTTGATGGAGTATTACAAGTCTGCTTTCTTGGAGGGGCAAGTGCGCATATTGGTCACTAACACCGGTTAAACTGCTCCGTCAAGGGAGATTTTGGTACTGTTGCATCAGTCAAATAGCCATATCTCAATAATCCGTTGAGTGCCAATCTCGAATTTGGTATCCTTAGAAAGGGCATAACATGCGCTTTTGAATAAATTATTGGAACGAAGAATTCCAGAGGTGGTAAGTGTCGCTTTTCAACACTGAACATGATGAATCCATGGCATACATCCAGAGTTGACACCAAATATTTATGCATCCTTGCCAAAGTAGTATTCCCCCCCTCCATGCATGCAAACTCATTATTCTGACTAAAAAATAAAATGATTTCTCCTAACTTATCATACATAAAAACATGAGCTTTTGTGCTTGGACTTGATGCAGTCCATCCTAGGTTTTCACTGTTTTGAAACTTTGAAAATGAGAGGAAAATGGCACCAAAAAGTTCCTTCCAAATCCCAATTGTCCATTAAGATTCCCAAGGTTGCTTCCAAGTCCCTATTACCCCATTGTACACCCTAAGCAAATTAGTTGCAGGAAACTGAACATAGCAGATTTAGTGGCTACTATGGCATATTTCAGGCAATGAGCATCAACCAATCACTGAATTCACAGAGGACTGTGAAGGTCCACAGAATTTATATTAAGAGAGCGAAGATTCAGAATGAACTGGGACTAGCCTCTTTAAGCCAAGGATGATTCCAGTGTCAGATTTGTATCCACCAAGCATGACTGTGACAGAGGTCCCCTTTGTGAGGAGTTTGATGGGCAAAATATCAACTTCACGCAAGACTTTCTTCTCGCCATCATCAAAATGGACCATCCACCTCTTCCATGTCTCCAATGGGGCTTCTTCTGAAGCCACAGTGCCAGAATAGAACATCCGATCCACCCATTGGCCAAACACCTTCATCCCTACCCAACAACACAGCATAAACAACCATGAAATTGCTCCATTCCTTGAGAGAAGGATTGGGAAGGAATGAAGAAAGGCCTTTATTTGTACAGATATACCTGGTTGGAGAGAAGTGCCTTTGATCTCCTTGCACTTTAATTCCATAGTCTGAAGGATGTCTTCAGTTGAAAGTGCATCCTGACATGGCATTTCTTCAAATTCTGACTGGATCTCACTACCTGCACCATCAACAATTATGCCATAAATATGCAGCACTTACAGAAAGTCACATAATCCATGTATCTGTCACAACCTCTTTGCTATTTAAAGGATGGTACACAACATTAATCCTGGCAAATGGCAAATTTTTGTCAACTATTAGTTTCCATTTCATTTTCATTCAAATGAATATAAATATTCTAAAACATCATATCTGGGATATTAATTCTCAGTCATACCAAAATGATATGATACAATGATGATGAAAGATCTGACACTGTTCCAAAGTCTGTATGTTTTCAGACTTCAAATGTTTGTAGACACAAACATTTAATAATAATAAAATATAAACATATACAAATAAAAATAATATTAATAATAATAATATGTCAATAATAAAGCTGCCCATAGGTTGTCATTTATAGACACCCTATAGATATATACAGCCATCAAGCATAAGACTCAATAAAGTGCTTGAACAAGGCAATGTCAGTCATCCTTGTCATCAAGCACAGGAGTCAGGTGCTGAAGGAGAACTTCAGTTAGAAAACCACTAGTCTCCAAGCTCCTGAAGCATTCTCTTTTCAAATCAGACCTCTATTATGGTGCCAAGGTTTTCCATTAAAATGAAGCCATGAGAACTGGGAGGCCATCGCTGATTCATACGAATTAACACAGGGAAATTCCTACATTATGCATATAAGGCACCTCATGCAGTGAAGCGAAATGAAAATAACATGATTTCAGTGAGTTTCATCTATAAAAAAAAAAATGAGGGCGATCCCACAGTTGGTTATGCTCAGGTTTAGCTGCTTACATGATTTGCTCATCTTTGATACAGATGACGTTTTCCTTCTCAAAACAGACTTGCCCTCGTGAGACATGGTTGACTCATGTTTTGTTGTTTCATTCTTGATTTGCCCAAATAAATGAATAAATATGTTACACATACAAATTTTATTCAAACAAAGTTTATAGAATCAAAATCTACAATTAAAAAATTGACATTTTTGGGTCAATTCATAACTTCGTCCAGAAAAGATAATATGCAGTAAAAAACATTCATTATTATATCTGTACTTGAGTGAATAAAGGTGTTTAACATATCCAACAGTATGGTCATAAGGCCTCCAGTTAAAGCAACAGAAAAATGCAATGGCTGCTAGCATGGTAAAGAGGCTGCTACCCGTTTTGGATTGAGAGATGCTTTAATTCATGATTGGTCACACATATCGCCAGGTGAGGATTATTTTGTTCTATTCCATAACTGAGAGTTTAGGACATATGAACTTCATCAGAGTTTGCTGCAGTAAAACAAAAAATATAACAAGTTTGCAGTCACTTATTACGTCCACTGATTCTTAACCTTTTTGCAGGTGAATTTTTTCAAAGGTGAATCAATTTTTTAGAAATGGGCCTGAAACATCAATAAAAAAAAATCCCTAAGCTAACCTAAACTAATCCCTAAACAGACTAGCAAAAGGGTTAAATTAATGTGTGACCTGCTATGTTAAGTAAATAATTTCAGTGAGGATATTAAATGCCATGAATGCCATTGCTAAATAAACAAATCTGAAATATGGACTTAGAACAAAATAATCCCTACACAGGATCATGGGACCAATGCATTCCAGACTGCTACTTGAAAGAGAACAATCATTTCCTGCTTTTGAAGTACAAAGGACAGAAAATAATGCAGGAGCTGCTGGACCTGAGACTGGAACCTGAAGTAGTTGTAATTATATATGTGGTGGTGTATGGGAAAGGAAATGAATTGTATAGCAAATATGATCACATACATCCACATGTGACCACATACAACCATATGACCTGTCACATGAAATTTTTATGCAAGATTTCACCCCTGAGACCAGCCAGATGTATTTTCTTTTTCAGCTATTTTGGATGAATGGTCCTTGTGGATTCTCTTGTGGATTGCAGTCTTCCTATGAACCAGTTTGATCATTATGTATCAGTCATTGTCCTCTTGACCTGTAGAACACCTGGATGCTAGTTCATGCAGAGAATTATATCTCATACAAACTTTTGAAAGGCATGAAGTATACATTTGACCAATAAAAAAATCTTCCAATGGAAAGGCATCAACTAACATGAATAACAAGTCTTGTCCCAGACCAGGTTTTGGCTAGATATTGAATGCAAGGTATCCTTTGGCACACTTCTGGCCAGAGCCAGATAGTTGTGGTGAGTTACCTCAGCCCACTTTTTTTGTTTGCACAGGAAATCTGTTAAGCTATATTGTTCATTCCCTTTCATTTTCTATTTTGCAAAGATGATACATGTACTACTGTTGGTGCCTCTCCCAACACTGAATCAAAAACTAGTTCTGTGAAATCCCAACTTTTTTAATAACCTGTCTGTTTCATATTCTTTTTCATGGAATTTCAGTTACCTATGACACAGAGCACCTGAAAAAAAAAACATGACTTGAAGATCAGGAGGAAGGAACAGGAAAGATCATGAAGGACAGCATGAAAGCATCTTGGTAGAAGCTTGCATAGGGTCACAAGCACAAGAAACTCCCAGGAAGGAGTCTCCCATATGTGTTGCTCCATGCTTTTCTTTCTGCAGCCTTCATTTTACTCCCTGTTCTGATGGGCTGGCCTTCCTTCATAGGAAATATATGAAAATTTATAATTGACAGACTTGACAAGATCAACAAAATCCTGAATGTAAAGGATTCCATGGGGGGAAGTAGTTGCTCCCTTCCAGCCAATTCCAATCAATCTCAAGACAATCTCAAGATTTTTTCTCCCTAGACAATATCATCCATTCCCATTCTCTCCCCCCTCACATGAATAATTGGTCCTCAAACCAACTGGATCAGATATCCTGCAAAGTGGCTGGATAGACCAGATACAAGATAGTAGCAGAATATATGGTAAATCACTCATACTAAGTTTAGTGTGATGCCAGAGTGCATCCTATCCAATGGAGATTGGTAAATAAAACTTATATCGTGAGCATGTTCATTGAGACCTATGCATTGGGTTTACAATTATTCAAATTACAATATTACATGGTTGCATCTATGAGGAAAAGAGTGGCCAGAGAGCTGTACTGAATGAACCATTTGTTCCTAGTTGTGACTAACTTGATTCCTCGACAATGGGTGTGTGCAGTAGGGGCACACGAAGCCTGCGGGAGACCTTTCGAGGAGGTGGACTATAAGAGCTCAATTCAGATGAGGACTCCATGGGGTTCTCAAGGATTCGTTTCCTCCCACTCTTTGGGGATCTTTGTTCCTCCTTTGCCTCTTGTTGCATCTTCTCTTCCTCCTTGCTGGGAGAAGGGGTTGTGAGGTCTACCACAGCTGGCTCCAAGTCAATATCCATCCTGACAAAATGACAATTAGTGTATTCCTTGGAATAAAGAGACAGTAATTCCAAGAATTAATGGGGTGACTTATATAGTCTATGCTTGATTGAAGGCAAAGAGATAATAGATAATCCTACACCAGGGGTGGGCAAATTGTGGCTGGATGCTGCCCACTAATCAGATTTTGTTGCTGAAGGAAAACTCTTTAGAAAAATACAGGCAACTGCATGTGTCACACTGCGATGTAGCAATTTTGCCCACTCCAGCCCTATATCATACTTTAAACTTCTCAAAATTGCAAAAGTGACTGAACTTTAACCAAAAACCATCCATTCATCCTTCCAAGGGCTTCCCAATCCACAGCCCTTCATCACTAGACCCTGTACTTTAAAAATTCCTCCCTGTTGTTCGGCTCAAATTTTCAATGAACTAAGCATAGCTGCTATCTTCAACAACTTACATACAGATTAGCACAAGATGATTCAGATTCACTTCCTGAAAAAGGATGATTTTTTTGTCCTCTGCACCATAAAAGCACTTTAATATGGGTTGCATAGAAGCTTACCTGTTTTGTTTGACTGGAGTGGGATCACTGGTGGACTGTATTATTTCTACATCAGGGTGCTCTTCCTCTTCTTTTAAGGCAGTATCACTGCTTGACTTCCTCAATGTAGGAAGCACTGGAAATCCCAACCCAAGATGAGACAGCTATTATCCACACAAATACAAGGTCTTTGTCTTATATATAATTTCACAAAAAGATCAAGAAACTCACATGTCTCCCAAATCCGACCTTGATTCCTATCTGTAACTGCAGACAGCATAGAGGTCCTAAAAGGCATTATTATGATTGAGGTCATCATATAGACATAACTTCCTAAGGATGACTATGAAAGCCATCATGGAAGAAAAAAGCAGATGAGGAGAAAAGGGTATAATCAGAGTAGCTTAAAGCAAAAAAAATTCTCCCACCACCCATTTTAGGTGTCATAATGATAGTGCTAGATAGGCATTTCCATTCAAGTCACCAGTGGCAACATGACCTAATGTCACACAAACTATTGTTACCACATTCACTGATGCCAAAATGTTTTTGAGGAAAAATGGATAATATTTGAAATAATGCTGGAAACAGAACATGACAAGTAATATTGAAGAAAAACTCCAATTGGTAGTTCAAATCTTGGAGAAAATCAGTAGAGAATAGATCCAGTTCAAACCTATGATTGAATTTCATTGAATTTTAAAATAATTTGAACATTTCAATTATAGGTGCTCTGTCAAATGAAACTGTTCTCCAGCCTTCAAAAGGGTAATCATGGTAACAATGACAGTGATGCTTGAGCACCTTTTCTTGCAGCTACCCAGATGTATGGGTCTTTTGTACCTGGCAGACTTTCTGGAGCCAGAAGAGGTGAATGTGAGGCTTGAGACATCAGCCAGGGACCCAGATGTAAGGGAGACATCTGATATCCGATTACCACCTGCTGTCCCTGACCTTGGTGGTGAGATCTGGATCCCTCGTTCACAGAATGCCACCATCTCCTTTGGGATCTCATTTCTATCATTCACTTTCACCTACAATGATTCATGGTATATCAGTGTGTCACTCTTTCACTTTCTTCTATCAGGTTGAGGAGATGTGGGGAGACAAATTCACCAGGTACTGCCTAATTAGGTGAAAGGAATCAATTCCAGTGCGTGGGCATATTTCCTGCTCCATCACTGTTACGTTCACTATCAATCCCATAGCCACCTGCAAGCATCATGCATATTCAAAACCATTACTTCATTATTTATCAACAAATGCATGGCAGAAAAAAAAGCTCCCAGCAGACATGTGAGATTGGGGAATACAAGATCATTTTACTGCCCTTCTTACATGCCAGTGACTCTAGCTTTCATCCAAGTTAAACTTCCCTTCCTTGTCCCTCACCTTGTCATATTTCAGGGATGTCCTGGGACAGTATTCTATTAATATCTTATATTTGTTGTAAGTAATTTGTTTCAAGTCTATAGACTTGAAGCAAATTGCTCAGCCTTGCCTATGCATTTGAATGGGGTAAATCTCAGCTAAGCACCTTGCTATGGGGGAAATCACACTCAAGAAAATGATAGAATATGGTCCCTGGACTTTAAGTTCTGGTTACAGGCAGACCTACACGGTATGGCACTCGATGGGTTCCCCATTAAGAACAAGAGAGGCAGCCCAATATTCCTAACAAGAACAAGGATATGAGAATAATGAAACAAAAATGAATGAATTGACCTTGTCCAACTTCTCAGTTGTCTTCCTTTTTGCCATTCCATTCTGATCAGTTTCACCACCACCTGCATGACCATGAACATCTGCCAAGTATAACATGGACTTCATTCCATTACTCTTGAAAGTTATGCATTAGCAGGGTACTTTCCAGGGCTGGAAAGGAAGTAACCTATGTATTTTTTAAGCACCAGAAAGGTGACCAGAAAGTTCTGTTATAACTGGCAATATGAAAAGAAATACTCCATTTGGTCTCACAATTTCTATATTGTTTGAAGTCATGTCCCTTAAATTAAATACACTTGGTCCAAGGATCCAAAAACATTTTCAGTCACCTGCAGAGCCTATTTTCTTGTATTCCCTTCAATGCCACAGCCATTGCCGCATCAACTTCATCTGGTTTGTCGTGGCATTCTCCATGAGGTTCATCATCACAAGGACTCAAGTCTGAAGAATGAGGCTGAAGTGAATGTTTCAAAGCACCAGTTTTCAAAAATGAATACCATAATCCATTTGAGTGGTATTATGAGTCCTTCTGATGCCAGCTGCCCCAAAAGGCTATCCTTCATGAACAAGGAGGTTCCAGATTCCAAGTAGAGAACAGACACTATTTCTTTCAATCACCAGGCACGAGTTGCAGTGACTTCCAACTGTTTCCTGCTGTGAAGAATGAGCTCCATATGTTGAAAGATGAATAAAATCAATGCAGCAGAGGCCATTGCATTGAAGGGAATCCAGAAAAACAAGCTTTATGGTGGACTCAGTAAGATTGTAAATCAATGGGTCAAACATGCTTAAATCAAGGGGGATTACTTCAAGCCATAAAGTTGTTCTTAGTCCAAAATAAGTTTTTCTTTTTTTATGGCCAAATAGTGAAACATTTCTGATCACCTCTTACAGATACAATACAAAAATATCATAATTCCTCTTCCATCCTGTCAAGAGCCCTGTGACAGTAAAAAAAAAAAATCAAAAGCAAGATGGATTTGGTCTCCAGGGAGAGAGAAATAATTATATCTGGAAAAGGGTCATAATAGCCAAGTAACAGATGGGTAAAAACATTCAGTTCCATTCTGGAAGAACTTCAGAGATTAACATTAGTGTAACTCTATTCTGGTTCCAAATTAGCCAGTTCTGCACACAGAAGATTGTCATTTCTACAAGGGAAATTTCTGTGGTTGTTGATGATAGTGCACAAGAGAGCACTTATTTGCTCTTTCCTCAATATGGTTGAGATGGTCATGGTACATGATGGAATCTGTCCCAGGAAAACAAGTCTTGGATCTGCATTCTTAATACTTGACTTTCATATTAACTAGAGTAGTGGTGCGCAAACTTTTCAGGTCGCACCCCTCTATTCATCCATGTATTTAGTTGTACCCCCCTCCACCAGTCCTGTTCATCAGAAACTGACAATTTTGGGTAAGCTGGCATGAGAAAGGTAACATGGATATATGGTTTTTGGAAAGATAATCTCACATCCTTTGGATTGTGCAGTTTAAACATTTCTTTTATGGTTCAATTTCAATATACCTGTCAAAGTATGCAATTTATTATGTTTTTTCTTATCTTAGGTTCTTATAAAAAAAAAACTTTATAGTAGGGCTGTCAGGATGGCAGTTTTCTAAACATTGATGCATCAACCTGAACCATCGATATTATATCGATGCACCCAGGGGGGGATGTGCCAAAGGATTGAATCTTTTCTCACTGCAAACGGGCAGAGGTTTCACTTCCATCATTTCTTGCCTTGATCGGGTCGCTGCCTCTTCCTTTCTCCACCCAGATGGACTGTATTGTACTTGATTTGTCTCAATCCAATGGGATTGAGACAAATGTATCCCCTTCAAAAATGTTGCCTATCCATCACGATGGTCAAAGAAACTATCAGTACCATGAACCATCAATAGTGGTATCAATGCATTGACCTATTGTGACAGCCCTACCTTTATAACTATTAACAAAAGCATAGACCTGCACACATGCTCTCAATTATTTTTGCAGTTTCATAATAATTTAATACTTTTATTGATAATTTTCCCATGACATTACAAGAATCAGACATATTGTATTAAAATTAAATCCTCACATAACACAATGACTGTTCTTATCCTCATGAATTTGATATTTTAGAAAACTTCTTTGAATATTTGATAGATTTTTACTTGGAACTTCTAGATTTATAGTACTTTCCTTCCTTGTTTCCCTTTATATCTAATTTAGAACCTTAAAACTCTTAAATTCTGAGAAAAAAGATATAGTGAAGGCCAAAGTTCACACCCCTAGAACCAACTAGAGGTTCACAAAAGAGTGTATGGTGTCTATCCCTCTCTGACATGCATAATCTATTTGAGATATTACTTTTTTTTTCTCTGCCCAAGGACATAGCATCCCATGTGTTTCTCAACAAAGAAAGTGCAAGTGAGAAGATGCACTCTGTCATAAAGGCTAGCATATTCATGCATTCACAAATAAAAGGGCTCACCTAGTTCTGGTCCTGCTCCCAGCACACTTAGATTCTGTCCATCTGCCTCTTGAGTGTCATTAAGAATTTCTCCCCTTTCCTTAGCATCACCTTCCATTTCCATTGTCTGTACCCAATGGGAAGGGTGTTTGCATGAATGCATCAAATCAATAATAACCTCCACAAAATTCATAAAATTCAATCCATGTACAGGGTGTCCCAAAATTAAGCACACACCATTCAAGCATCATTTGACAGATCTCCACAAAAATTGCAAAAATTGGCAAGTATACAGAGAATATCATCAAAGTTTACTTACCAAATTATCAAATAATTTCATCAACTCTGCATTGATTAAAGCTCTCAATGTGCATGCCACCATTATAAACAATCAGATTCAGCCTCTTCCTGAAATAAAGAAAATTTTACTAAAAAAAAAATCAGGAGTCAGGGAAGCGCAAGCTGCTTCGATGGCCTTCTGGAGTGAGTTCAGATCCTTGTACGACTTCCGGTACACCAGCCACTTTAACCCTTTCAGACATGAATTAAGGCCGCTATCAGAATTATATCTTTTTTTGCATTTTTGAGCTCTTTCGTGATTGCAATTGAAATTTTCATGCTTTATATGAAGTTTTCATATTTTGTATAAATTTACCATATCATGCCAAATATTATACATCAAACATTTTATTAAATAACTGAAGATTACAAAATTAATGGGTAAGAGAAGGCCTCTGATGGAACTGAGCCATGCATAATTGCCCTCATTGTAGCGTAATATGGAGCACAAAGTCACAAGAATCCTAAGAAGTTGCCATAGACACAATGTAAATGCAATGCCCATTGGAATGGATGCCAGATCTGAAAGGGTTAAATGCCCCCACAAAACAAAGTTGCAGGGGGCCAGGTCTGGGTGTCTTGGGGGCTAGGCAATCAGTCCACATCTTTCAATCCAGCGCTGAAGAAAGCTCTCGTCCTGCCAGGTCCACACCTCTTTGGATGAATTTTTCTCAGAACCAGAACAGGGCTCTCCAAACAGTCATACCAGAAAATAGACTTAGCCTTTTTGGATGCAGAATGTGACGCTTTTGAATTTTTTTTCACTCATGCTACTTTAACTGTCAAAGAATTCATGAGAACCATGATTCAAATGAACATTGTGTACAGGCATAAAAAACTGTGATCTAGAAAAATTTACATATTCAGGAAACTGCTAAGAAATCAGTCCAGCTTCAACTGAGAATAATAAAACTTTTCACACTAAAATTCTATGTCAAAATCCATATGCATGCCAATTTTTTTGGATTTTCGTTGAACGATGCTTGAATGGCACGTGTTTACTTTTGGGACACTGCATATCAAACAGTATAAGATGCCTTTCAAATTCACTCTTTCAGTGCTCAATTGTTCCCAAGATTCCAAAAATGAGCTCAAGGCATTTCTTGTCTTGATTTTTTATTTGGTGCATACTTGGTGACTCAAAATATTTATTGTTTCTTTCTTTACATGCCTACAGAGAAAACACAATACAAGATATTGACAGGAAATTTACTAGGTACAATATGCCATTTCCAGCATGGGATATTTTTGAAAACCACCAATGCACATTGAATTTGACACCAAACAGACTTCCTCAACAGGAGCCTCATGACCTACTCAATAAGTTCAACTTGAAATGTACTGCAGCCTTGAAGCACTGACTGAGCAGCCTTGCTAAGATCTTCAACTCAGTGAAACTGTCTCCTAGAGAGGTTTTCTTTTAGGGTAGGGAACAGCCAGAAGTCCAGGGGGCCAAATCAGTGGAATAGGGAAGATAGAGAAGGATTTAGATATTCTTCTCTTCCAAAAACTTCCGGGTCACCCATGTCTTATGGCTATGAAGCATTGTCATGATGGAGCCAAATCACAGTGGTCCCAATAAAGAGGTCATTATGATTTCAGTCAAAACCCTGGGGAACATAACTCCAGTAATACACTCCAATAATTGTTCCTCTATCAGCCATCATGTCCACAACCACATACCCATGGTAGGGGAAAACAGCGGAACTTGAACGCTTCGAGAATGTCCAACTTGACTTGAATGCTTAGGTTAAAAGTATCGACTGCTTGTTCGACATCCTCTTAGGTGAATGAATTATCTTGCTGTAGTTTCACTGTTGTATTGAAGATGAAGATGGTTCTGATTTCCTATGATATTTTGATAGTGAGGAGAAGCATGAGTGCAAAATCTGAGCACGCTCAGATTTTGGATATTAAACAATCATGCTTCAGTTGTAGAGTATCATCAGGAAAATTGTTTAATAGAACTACGTGTTCATGCATAAATTAGTATAAGAGTTCCATTAGGAATATGTTAATGTTAGGATATATATCCCACCAGTTTGGATTGATTATGTTGTAAGACATAGACCTGGGGCCAGTTTCTCGAAGCTTCTAAATCTTTTCTTTTTCTTAAAATGTGCTAAAACATGGCTATTTCTAATCTTTTCTTATTTCCTTCTTAAAAGCGATTTCTCGAAAGTTCTAAACTTTTTCTATGCTAAATCTCTTCTTGTGTTTAAGAAAAGTTTTAGCATGGAAAAAGACAGTGAAGGAGGTGTCTTAACCTTTTCTAAAATGATTATCAGCTTGACCTGCATATTCTTATCATTCTAAATGGTACGCAAATATTTTGTTTCTCAAAGGAGCATTTGTTCCACATACTTTCTTCTACATTTGCATGAGATATGGCAACACGGGAACATTTTCGCAGGCGAAAATTGCTGAGGAGGGAATGTGTTTTTCGTGATCACCTTCTCTTGAAAACTATAGGGATGATAAGCTACGAAAATCAATATCGACTGCCGAGATCCCTCATCCTGGAGATACGTACCATAGCGAGTGCTGGCATTCAATGAGGTACCTTCGGTAGTCAAGCATTGGCTCTTCAACTAATATTGTGCTGTACATTGAGATTCCTCGCTACTGGTGCCATCTATTCCGTGTGTTCTCTGTGCCATTCATACTGTCTTTGAAAATCTTGCTCAGAGCAAGATTTTCAATTTTCACAATTGAAATTTTCATTTTCAATTTGAGGGAATTTTCACAAAATCTTGCATGATTTTGTGAAAATTCCCTCAGTAAACGAAGTGCACAGGGTGAAAACTGATTTCTGAAAATTGAGGAATTTCAATTCCCCAAAGTCATCAGGGCAATTGATGGATCCATATCCCATTGAAGCACCCAAGGACAGGGAATACCTCTACATGAACAGAAAAGCCTCCCACTCCCTGTATGTACAAATCATTGTCGATAGGAAAATGAAGATACTGAGTCTTGTTGATGGCTATTCAGGCAGATCCCATGACACTCTCATTTTTGAGAGCAGCTATCTCGCATTGAAGTTGCGTCAGAAGGAAATTCCTGGAGATGGTTGGCTGCTGGGAGATTATGGATACCCACAGCGAAGTTATCTGATGACTCCTTTGACCAATCTTAGACTAGGGAAGAGGTTACCTACAACCAGGGCCACCCAGAAGGGGGGGGGGAGCAATTGGGGCAATCTGCCCAGGGCCCCACGTATCAAGGTGTCCCAAGGGGGGCCTCCAAAGGGCCTCAAGGGGTCTCTGGTTTAGTTTTGCCTTGGGCCCCCGGAAACCTCTGGGCCTACAACACTTGTCAGGCAAGAGCTTGTTCCATCATCAAAAGAGCTATTGGTTTGCTGAAAGCTCGATTTAGGAGTCTCAGTGGAACTGTCAGTCAGAAACTTGGAGATCAATGTGCCGAATGAAAGGACTCAATCCCCCTTCAGAGGCAGAACGGACTAAAGAAAAAGTTTAAATTTAGATGTTTCGAGAAAGACCAACTTCTAATCTAATTCTAAACTTTTTCTATTCTATTTCTTTTCTTAAAGAGTCCGTTTAAGAAAAGAGTTAGAAGCTTTGAGAAACTGGCCCCTGAGCACCAATTCGGCTTAATGTTGCAAATCCATAGATTGACGTGAGTCGAACAGTACATCTGACTCTTGGTTTATGCATGTACGTAGTGACTTGGAGTGTATCAGCATGCATGCTTCCCATCAGTGGACTTTGATGTTTCTCTTTCAGTGCAAAAGAACACAGATCTCACATTTTCATGACTTTCATTTATACCATCGTTAACGGATATCACCTATTCATTGTTTCTGCCAGCTGTTGACTATAAATACAAGATAATTGGAGTATATAAGAGTGCTACTGGTTTGCATGATAAAAAAAAAGAAGGAACAGGAGTCTGCTGGGATCACCTTGCTTTTTACATCCTTCCATTCGCAGAAATATTTATATTCACGATGAGGGGGCTTCTTATTGGTTGCACCCTAAATACTCTTGAATAGTCCAATTGTCATCCAACTTAGCAACATCTACAGTCTTAAAATAATTTTCCCTGGCTAAATCAGTGAATCAAGTGGGAATCATAATTCTTGCTTCCACCAGAGTAGGGTGGATGTGGTCAATCGAAAATCGTGTAAGTGGTCTCATATGAGCTACAGGTCTTCTTCAGGTCAGAATGGCTCCATTGGGGAAAGTCTCCCTCAAGAAAGGGAAAAGTAATAAGCAGCCATCAGCAAAAAAAGGCAAAAAAGTGATGTCAGCAATCCAACTACACTTTCAAGGCTTTGATGGAAGCAGCTGAAGCAGTGAAATCAAGGAGAATGGGGTACAGAGCTGCTGGTCTTTGATATAATATTCCCTCAATGACAATTTTTGATCGTCTCCATGAGAAAATCGCAGGGTTTGAGAGTGGAAAAAAACCCATAGCTCACTGAAAGTGAAGAGATGCTGGAAAAGTACATTCTTTCTACGGCTACAAGAGGGTAAGAACATGTTCCTTTTATGGGTCGATAAATTCATTTTTACATTTCTTGTTATCCTTAATGATGAATTCCAATTGTGAGTTTGGAAAGCAGGATAGTGAAATGCATTAAACTGTTTGGCTGTAAGAGCCTTTGTTCATTTAGTGCACCAATTTCCAGTCAGACTAAGATATGACATGTGCTGTTTCTGATGAGATAAGTGCCTGAAAATGCATGTAGTACTTTTTCCTGAGGTGTCTGTCTTCCTGTAATTCAAACAATAAAGCAAGCTTTGTTCACCCGGAGGTGCACCAAGATGGGAACTCTGGGGCTAAAATTACGAAACAAGCTAGTCAGAATTCCAAATGACTTCCATATGGGCCAGTCAAATGTGGGGAGAATATGATGATGCAGATATTCATATTCTTATTCAATAAAAAAAATTTTGATCACTCGTTTGTTTGCTTTCCTCTTATGGAAACAAAAAGGAGTGGCAGAATGTGTGAACAGATCCAGCAGACATTAGTCATTAGGGCAGCTGAGGCTGGCTGTACAGATTACGGAGTGAAAGGGGGTTTTCCAGGTTCGAGTCACGGAGCACATCCGTTCGACTCAAGATGCAGCATGTATGATAATGGCATGTCCCATTTCGAGGGGCCATGCTCACCCACTTTCCGTCACTGAAGATTTATTCATACCATAACTTGATCCTTGAAAACAGGTAGCTTTAGAGAGGGGCAAAACAAAATGGTCATCCCCAGGCCATTATGGGCTGAGAGAAACGCTGGCTTTGATAATTGGATGGAAAAATAGTTCAAGTTTCGTAGTTTTCCCCTAATTGAAAAAAAAGACAAACATTCTCTTCCTGGAGTGAATCCCAAATTTGAGGATATCTAGTTGGGGCTTATCTTCACCTAACCAAACCATGTTGCTTTTTTTGTTTGGAGTGGTGAAGTAACTAATCTGCATTTCACCACCTGTGATAATGTCCACGATCCATTTTGAGCCACCAGGACCAAATATTTTCTGGCATTTGATGAATGAGCTCCATCTTTGTCACTTCTTCCTGGTCACTCAATCAATGAGAGCAATAGGGCACATATTTTTTCTCTGTGTAGATGGTCATGGAGAAGAGAAAGGGTGGCATCAACTGAAAGATTCAACTCTGAGGATAAATAACAGATAACTATCTGTTATTTATCCTCAGAGTTGGATCAACCTTCTTGGGTTAGTCTCAACTACATTTGGGCAGTGGACAACTGGGTCCTGGCTCACTACAGTAGGTGGGTGTCCATAATGGTCCTCATCTTCAAAGGAGTGACATTCCATAGAGAAATGCCACATCCACCTCCATATTGTCTTGATCAAAGGGAACAGTCCCCCGTGAAGACATTCAGATCTGACTTGATATGAGCAGTAGAGTGTCCCAGTTGCTGCTGGGCAAAGATGTGAAAGCAAACATACTGTTTAGGGAAGTCCACCATTTCTGGCCACAGGAAACAACCAAGCACTCTTCTGGAGATTCTTGAGACAAAGTAATAGGGCTAAACACTTATGCCCTAGCTTTTTTTCAGGAGGGGAGTCAATAAAGCGTTAAAGAGACATGGGAGTTCAGAACATCTCAACAATGACCTCTAGTACAACTGATTCACTTAATTCACCACCCAACCAAAAGACATCTGGTGATGGCTCACTCCCAAAAAGTCCAAGTCAGAAATGGCCATAGAGTGGAAGCAGTAACCCAAAAGCAAATTCTTTTCAAGATACAATTATTTTTCTCTGATAACTCTCAATAAGGCCCAGTAACTCCAATTTGATTTTCACAGATTATGTGACACTGCTATGATTGTGCATTGTACCTGCAGCATTAATTAATAATCAAAATTGAAGCAATTTTGGTCATGAAGGTTTGCTTCTCATGCAAGGATTGAGATGCTAACAGGGAATTGCAGGGTTCATGTTAACATGCTATAGCAAGTCCCTGACTCATATTTTCTTGGAGGGACTCATATTTGCAAAACATCCAAGTCTGTGGGGCTCATTGACAACCACCTGAACATGTCCCACTGAGCTGAAGCTAGGTGCCAGGATTCAAAAAGGATTTTTTAAAAAAAGCTAGTGTGAACCCCGAATCATATGCAGAGTGGTGCAGAAAAATGTATATGATAAAAAAAAACTGATATCTTTGATATTCATGGTCATCAGCAGAAGGTGTTTTCTATTGTAATGTATCACTGATTGCATGGCAAAGTTGCTGAGTCAAGTGCTGCAAGCTGCAATTCAGTAAGTTAATGCTGGCCTGCAATGGGACAATTGCAGTCATCAGTAGAAGAAGGGAGATAAGATTCTGCAGCAAATTTGGAAAACTGAAAGGATCCTAGAAGTTTGATGGAACAACTTCCATAAGTAATACCATAACAGAACATAAGGTGGTCCACAAAAAGGATGGTCTGGCAGAGTGTGAACAGCTTGACCTAAGAATGCTGCTATCTTTATGGCTGTATTTGAATGTGAATATGCATAATGAATGTATGAACTTTTTTCATCCACAATCTTCAAATATCAGCAATGTCTTCCAAAGCCACTTCAGGATCATCCTATGCTACAGCACATGCAACTGCACTTATGCTATTGCTATCCTTATGGGACACTGAAACTGGATCCTCACACACAATCTGGTGGCAAAAAAATGACAAAAATATAAAATTCCCTGACCTTTTTCTGAGCCACTCTGTATTTACATACATATAACAATATCCCATAATGACAAAACCAAGATGGATGGAGCCAAGACAGTTGAATAATAGGTTGAGAAAATGTGTCCTGGACCAGCAGGCAAAAACAATGTGTCTTTGCAATTCTGGAAAGCGATAACTTGGCATGGGCACCTTTGCCTAACTTGAAAAAGCCCCCTGAATTAAGGATGGTTAGGACAGATAACTACATGTTCCCTATTTGATGTCCATGATGTCAAGTAGTCCTAATAAATCCCCACATACAGGATGGCTCAAAAAAAACCAAGCTATTGACTTCAACTGCTGTAAATCAGGCTGCAGTGCCTTGATTTGAATAAGCTTTTAGGTACACATAAAACAACTCTTTTGCAGAATATATAAAATTATATGGCATGATATCACACAATTTTTGCTTTTTCCGAATGAAAATGGTCACCCCCATTTGGAAAACTGCTGCAACAGTACCTGGCTGCCATTTGAGTTGGAACAGAAACAGCTATTGTTGTTAAGAAAGCATTATCTTCTGTATCAATGTTTTAAGATGTGTTTCTTCCTTCTCCCAAATTTTTTTTTTCTAAAGCAAAGCAATGCCGAGTACGTGCATGAAGACTTGGTGGTGATCAAGCAAGACCTTGCGAGTTTAAAAACAGGATCACCAACTTGAAAGCAAGGTGGCTGAAGGCCCAGAACCTGAAGAACTGAAGTGGATGCTGAAAAAGTTTAAATGCATGTGTTGAGTCAGGAGGATCAACCTGAAAGTTTGTTTCACCAGAAAGTTCATTAATCATTTTTCTGACTTCCCATCCCCTTTAAACTCAGACGGTCTTGATCACTGCCAAGTCTTCATGTGAGTAACTAAGTATTGCTTTGTTCTACTAAAAAAAAAAAAAAAAAAAAATGTTGGAATAGGAAGAAACACATCTTAAAACATTGATACAGGAAATGAAATGTGTTCCTAATAACAGCAACTGTTGCTGCTGCAACTCAAATGGCAGCAGGGGACTGTTGACACAGTTTTCCAAATGGGGGCATCCATTTTCATCCTGATAAAGAAAAAAATTTGTGATACCATACCATATAATTTTATATCTGCTGCAAAAGAGTTGCTTCATATGTGCATAAAAGCTTGCTAAAATCAAAGCACTGCAGCCTGATTTACAGCACGTTGAAGTCAATAGCTTGGTTTCTTTTGAGCCACCCTGTACATCATGGGAGAATCATTCATGAACATATGAAACTCACTTCTTTGGATAAAGATAAGGTTGAAGTTTGACTTTCATCTCTGTTGAGTGCATTACATTCAATTGAATTCTTCATTCCCACTTGCATCTCCACAACAATGCTATCAGCCTCTCCATCTCTCTCCTCTTGTTCCTGCTTCCTCTCATCACCTTTTATTGGATTCTTCAAGGCAAATACCTCCTCAGGCGAACCTACAGATCCCATGGAATTTCCCTTTTAATGTCATTGGACAAAATATCATTATCTTGGAAGGGAATTTGACAAATTCCCACAATGCAAAATAAGACAGGAAGATTAAACCAATTTAATTATTGTCACAGTCT
Organism: Darwinula stevensoni; assembly: GCA_905338385.1. Taxonomy (NCBI): domain Eukaryota; kingdom Metazoa; phylum Arthropoda; class Ostracoda; order Podocopida; family Darwinulidae; genus Darwinula; species Darwinula stevensoni. The sequence continues at coordinate 19,164 of CAJPEV010003811.1, forward strand.
CAGATATTTTCCTTAGTAGACAACTTTTTTCCCACCTATTCTATCATATCTACTCCCTGAAATATTCCTGAGTCCAAAAAGAATCAAATTACTATGCCATGGATTAAGATTAAGGATGTCACAAAACATCATCATAGTTCCTGCAATGGCCCCAGCCCTTCTTCTTCCATGGAAACTCACTCCTCCCTCAATGAAAAATAGCATGAAATAGCAGGAAGCACACCTCCTGGATCACAAAGTGAGATAATGAAAAGTGATCCCCTTGATTGAGCATGAGGAGAGAGGAAAGTCTTCCCTCCCCCTTCACACCATTCAGGGGTAGCAAATAATATCGCAAAGTGTCAGTGCACAATCAATATGGGTGATGTATCAATATATTCAAAATAACCATCATGAAACCCTTAAATCCTGCATAATTAATATAAATCAATTGCAAGGCTCCTTACAGCACTTTCTGGAAGTAGTGGGAAACATTTCATGCAGCATGACATCCTGAACATTGAAGAAGTCGTTCATATGCAAAGTGGACAGAAAAAACATCCTGGATAGTTGAAAAGGCGAGTCCATCTGAAGGGGCAGTATGGAATAACACCTCATGATGCTGCAATACTTTCAGTAGGGCAAATCTGTGGATTCTGCAGTGACTTTGGATCCCAACTGTTTGTTCCTTTCTTTCACTGGAGCTGACGGTGTCTGTGTGCACAGGACCATGTTCTACACCTTCTGATGAGCATTCGGCTAATTCTGCACCCCTTCTGCTAAAGCCACAATGCTCTTCTGGGAATTCCACAACCTTTACTTCTTCCATGCCCCCTTGCCCTTCTAGGGGGAAGCTATTAGTTTTCAGGCCCTTAACTTTGGCAATGATGGATAATAGTTCTTCCCATGTTCAGATGTCAGGAGTTCAGGTATAAAGTACAAAAAACATCAACCTAATGAAGAGAAAAAGGCCATCTCCGAGATTCCCCATGACAAGTAAAGGGAGTCTTTTGTCTTTTCTCTTGGTTTTCTTTTCGGCAATGGAAAGTGGGGCCTCAAGGTGTGTTTAAAAAGGGGAAGGATCCCTAACACATACTGTAAATTATCCTAGTGATATTATTTTATTTCAAGACAGTGAAATTATCATACTCTCAATTTCCAATGTTGAAACATAATTTGCCAACCCTATATTATCATTTATGGTTGTTTGTGGCACTCCATACATTTTGGAATCCCACGCAAGCCCATCCTGCCAGACGTTGTGGCATTAAGTTCCCCATCTTGATCTTCCTGCAAATACTTATTGCTTGTCTTATCCTTCTTGCCAATTGTCATTGGCTATTTCCTTTCTTCGGCTCTTGCTGTGTTTTCAGTTTTACCTTTGGGGTTTCACATTTCTTTGCAAATGGCAATATCACAACTTATTATAGGTAACTATGAATTGGAAGTCAGATGTGACCTGTACAAGTAAGACAGAAGACTGAGAGATAAGAGTGCAAAATTAAAAACCTTGCTGTCAGGAGAATACAGGAAATGTCCCAGCAAGAAGTTACGGAATTCACCGATGGTTCATTTTCCGATCGGGCAATTCCACAACGTCTGCACTGCTGATACTTAATGAGTTATGTATGTCAATCACCTCTTACTCAGTCCTAAAACTATCAAAGGACTGAATAGAGGTGTAATTACATTGCCATATGCCCTAAAATATATTTATAGATAATGTTCAACTCTTGTCAAACAATCGGACTCTTGCTATAGTGCACAGTGTTCAGCAAGGAAGAGTACCTTGCTTCCATTGTCCACACGTCATTATTCACCCAATTGAGATGAAAGTCCTGTGATCACAGTGATGTCACAGTACATATGGCACTATCCATTAAACTAGATAGGGTACCGATTGAGGTTCTTACAGGAAAATGATTGAGCAAAAAAGTGACACGTTACAGAATTACCCTCCATCTTCACGAGTGTTGCAGAATTCCCAGATTTGCCCTTTCTTAACCCCTTCAGTGGCAGGTTTTCTGACATGCTACAGGAGAAGCCTGAGAATTTCTCAGGCATACCACTGAAGGGATTAAATGAAACAGAAAGCAGTGACTTCAATTTTAAACATCCACATGCAGAGTTCTAAAACCAGATTTCACCCTGGGGCATCAAAAGAAGAAACTCAACACTTGAAGGGAATACTTTATTTGCAATATTCATCAGGGTTCACGTTAACACGTTAATGTGAGTCCCTGATACATGTTTTCTAGGAGGCACTCATATTTGCAAAACATTTATATCCATGGGACTCGTTGACAACCACCTGAACATGCTCCCACCGAACTGAAACTAGGCACCAGGACTCAAGATTTAAAAAAACCTAGTGTGAATCCTGTTCATTATTATCCAATGGGCTCACAAGGCAGAATAAATATAATTCAACTTTATCACTAGCTATATTCTGTGCAACTTGAGATTGATTCTATCAGCACTTTATTATCTCCTTCAACCCTGGCAATTTGAATGTGCCATGGGCATAGGATGTCATATGACAGGTATTGAGATCAATGTGTTACCTTACATATTTCATCAATTCAGGTTTGTTACCTTTTCATTAATACCACACACCCCATTACTAATTACATTATTATTTCCTTTATGTTGACTATCTCTGCTAAAGATACACGGTGATGGAAGAGAAGGGGAGATAAGGGAAGTCCAAAATATAGGAATATGCCATACCAGGAGGCAAGTGAGACCAAGATGAAACAGATTCAGGATGGACAATTCTCTCTGTTACTTTCAGCATTGCTGCAAAGACATCTGTAGGCTTCTCTGATGCTTCTTTCCTTCCCATTGGCAACTGTTCCTTGATTTCCCCCTGTAACAGATTCACCACTTTCCCCAGGCCATTAGATCCTGTTCCTTCAAGTTGCATGGCTTCTTTGCTCCATTCTTCCATCTGAGTTGGGGGCACTGTTTCCTCCTTCTCGCTTTCTTGGGTACTTGTACTTGCAACCAGTCTTCATTGATTCAAAAAGAGAAGTCATACATAGGCAATGTATAAAAAAGAAATCTAAGAAAGGATCAATGGCTTCCATTCATTACTGCTGTTGTTGCACCTCTGTCAATTTTGATTACTGTCCCAAGTTGCCTTACTTGAGGCACATTACCTTCTCATATTCCAATTCCCCTACCTTAGGTAACCATCAGGGACTGTCTTTCAGCTGACTACAATATCCAGTAAGCATGGATAGAACTCACACCCTATGAGATAAGAAATTCTAAAGGGGCATATGAAAAGCTACAGCATCATATAGAGGGTCATTCCATGTCAGATCGACCAGAGATTTTGGTTGACCATCATCGATTTGACTGAAATTTGGTGAGGAGGTAGCGTTTGACTGAAAAACGAGAAATCCAAAATAAATTTTTTTCTGACCAATGGTGTGTCTGTGGTGAGGTCACAAAATTTTGACCTATTTTAGCTGGTCCAGCTGACCTCTATCAGACTTTCTTCAATAACTCCTTAGTTATTTTTTTTGAGCTTTCTGAAAATAATGGATCCAAAAACGGAAAATGTAAAGCACATTTTTACACATCTTGAAACTGGGGCAAAACAACCTCCTGAAAATTTATGAGCTTCATTACCATATTATTTCCATGGTATCTTGTAAATTTTTTTTCCTTTAAACATAATATATTTTTTTTTATGAAGGGTCAAAGGTCAAACGCCTTTGAATTTTTATATAAAATGAGTATACATGAATATTAGCTTGAAATAAATTCGCAACATAGAGCTAAAAGAGACCTTTAAAAGGAGTCCTAAATGAACATTCTATGACAAATAGCTAAGGAGTTATTGAAGAAAGTCTGATAGAGGTCAGCCAGACCAGCTAAAATAGGTCAAATTTTGTGACCAAGACACACCATTGGTCAGAAAAAAAATTTATTTTGGATTTCTTGTTTTTCGGTCAAACGCTACCTCCTCACCAAATTTCAGCCAAACCAATGATGGTCGACCAAAATCTCTGGTCGATCTGACATGGAATGACCCTCTATATGATGCTGTAGCTTTTCATATGCCCCTGAGAAAATTCGTCAATCTGACATGGAATCACCCAAAGCATTTTGCCTCATTTTGTCACTTAATGTATGATGTCATTTCAAAAAATTTCATGAGTAAAGGTGGACAATATTATGATATTCCTCAATAGAAGTCAAAGTAACCTTTTACACAAAATATGCTACATGTGATAGTAGGCCTCTTCCAATCAGATTTGCAAGGCTAGCAACCTTCTAGCTTCAGAAGAAAGTTCATTGAAAAGAATATGGGAAATTGGGTAACCTTTCCTCATTCCCTGTTTGTTACTTCATAGCATAGCAACTCTCCCTTAACTTCCATAATTGAGGTGTTCAGTGATCACTTTTTACTGAGAGGGGTAATTGAAATACCCCAGCCTATTGATGTAAAAATATAATTTTTGCACAGGCAAAATCAAAACTGCATATTTTAATACATGTAGATAGAAAAAAGTGCAAATAAATATTTTAACAATTTTATTTATGAAAAATTAGTTTAACATGTGGGCACCACCAGGATCCCCCTCAGTATAAGAAAAGTTAAGGACTTGTTACATATGCTTACATATATACAAAGTACTCTGTCTACTTCAATGTAGCTTACTGAGAAATTCAAAGAATGCCCATTCCTCAAGGATACAAGCAAAGGATATAGAGGATAAAAGGGGCAATGTCACATTCCCAAACCCACCTCTCTCTTAAAGGGAGGTCCAATGTGAAACAAGTTGATGACTCCTGTGAAACATCCAATGGTATATCAGTCCTACTGACATCTCCCGAAAGATCAAGGTTCAACACAGGCACAATAGATGAAGGAGTGGCCACATTCTCACTCATTCTAAACAAATCTTCTTCACTCTTTGAGCTGCATTCCTCTGTAAAACAAAGGAAACCTGCCACCTGAAATAGCATGAAATTATGGTTTTCTTGGGATTTAGACCTAGTCTTAGCCTGTTGGAAGAAACTTTATCATAAGTACATAGGCCTACATAGGTGAGAATTCCTTCATTTTGCATGAAGTCACCCAGGGATAGACTTTTCAAATCAACTTTCCCATACTTCGATTCTTAGAAAAATTTAAGCCTGATGTGATGTTGAGTAAAAAGCTGCAGTTAGCTGTTTCTCTGGGATCAACTTCTAATGCTGTGCCAGACAACCATATCCTGGCAGACCACAAGGTGGAATTAATTATCTTATTTCCTCTTTGTATGTTTGACTACCCTTTCTTGGCAACAGTTTGAATAGCTGCTTAGTAGCAAAAATTATGGCAATTAGTTTTAAGTAATTAAGTAAGTAAGTAATTTTTGGCCAAAATCTTTTTTTTGTTTTGGGCCGAAAGTTGGTGTGAAACCCAAACGCCTTGTCTATTAACCTTCCCAATCTATTGAAGGTGTTCTTGAACACTAGACCATGAAGAATTAAGTTTTCTGCCGATTGTTGGATGGTTTGACCGGGGTCTGACTCAACCTCCGACCTCAGGAGATCATTCTTCAGCTCTACCGGTCTTCTCGAGTGATGGCCATCCGAGAGGTCAGCATCGCCTGACCGGAATTTACTGAACCAACCCTGGCATTTGCAGACATCCAATACATCTCCATAAACACTAAAAATATTTTTGTTCGCCTCCGTTGCCTTACTTCCCTTATGAAATTCATAGAGCATAAAATGTCGTATTTGGATGTCTTCAAGAATGTGGTCCGACATTTTTGCTGAAGATGGAAAAATTTTTGTTATCGAAAAATTTATGGCAAATAACAGTTCTTTAGATTAATGAATAAAATCCATTTCAAAACAAATGAAAACACATCATAAATAACGTTTACATTTGGTATACAAAAAAACTACATTACTTTCTGGTACCCATAATACATTGTGGAACCTGTGGCTCGTTTCATCCAGATTTGAATTATTTTGGATTAAACATTCTGGGTTGATGTTAAGTAGAAACTTGTTCTCAGTTGACAAAGCAAAAAAGGAAGAATGAAAGACTATTCAATAAAAGAAATATGAATAATGTGTTGACAATGGATTGATATTTGTTTTTGGACAACAGTGATAATGAAGACAATCTGGTTCTGGATGAAATAGACACTTAGTAGACCTAGGATATGTCATAGTAACAGGGTGGCTTATTACCTAAATAGGTTGCCTTTGAAACCAAAATAAAATGCCTAGATTTCATAAATTACTGATAAGGACATGATGATGTATGGAAGTTGGGAAAGAGTACCTTTAAAGGAAGTGCAAGTATGAACTTTTCAGCTTTTGTGAATGTGAATATAAAAAATAAAAATGCCTTGCCAAAACTTCTTGCGTGCCCCTTGCATGTACCCTCTTACCCTTCATTTATCCTGGCCCCCATGAGAGACATTCACCAAGAGGAGATGTAAATAAAAGAAATAAAAATTTCTATGAAGGTTTATTTGACCTGTAGCTAGAGAAACTTAACATTAATGTCCAGAGAAACTCCCATGCTTTCAATAGCCTTCCATTTGTTAGGCTAATGTGAGTAGTCTGCAATAGCCTGTACAACCCAAAACATAAGCAGCTATCATGATATTCCTGCAACCTTATATTTCATTTTTTATTTCAATTATCTGAGTTTCTATTAGGAAGCCCAATGGTTGGGTGTTATTTGACAAAAGGTCCTATGGATGTGGGGCCTCAAAAAAGCTAGAAATGGGGTGGGGAGGGAGGTGATGCCCTGGATATAAGAATGCCGAATACATCTAGATCTAAAGTTATCCTGGATACACCCAGTTGCATTTAAAAATTGGTCTTAATCTTGGAAGAAACGTAGCCTAAACCTACATCGCTCACCCAAACTAGATTTGGAGAGTTTGTCCATGGCTACCGTTCCTTTCGAGAACGAGGCTGTCGTCAGCAAAGAGCAGGGCCAACACGAAATCAAATGAAGCTTACGGAACCCTACTTGGAGTGAACAATCACCAAGGAGCCAGAAAACACGTGGACTACACACAGGCGGGGAGGAAAACACAGTTGCCAGATAGTCCCGAGTCTGACTCACCCAACCGCTAATCAAAGATCTACGATGTAGGCACATGCAAATATTTCGTACCACTTTTAACATAATATTAACTCACACATCGTCTTATCATCGGAGATACAAATGGTGGAAAATTCTTGGACTTGCAAGTAAAATGATTGACCAAAAAGGCCCACGAAAATCTCTTTGTTCACTATCATAACGTACGAAATATAAAAGATCACTGGAAGTTGCTGAAAGATCTCTGCGGATACAAGAAGAAACAGTCGCAAATTAGTTCAAAGCTGGATCCTGGACAACTTAACGAATACTTTCTTCGTTATGAACGTGGGCCCGAAAACCCATTCATGCCAAATATCCAAAATGGAACTCACGACACATCCGACGGTCCTGTACTCATAGGCGGCGATTCATAGGGGCTCAGGGGGCTCGAGCTCCCCAAAAAATTTGGCAGAAGAATAAGGAATACTTGGAGTGCTGCCTCTGAGCCCCCCCAAATATCTCAACAAATCGCCGCCTATGCCTGTACTCTCTTCTGACGAAGTGTTACGGTCCATCAGAAAGGTGAAAAAGAGCTGTGCATCTGGTCCTGATGGTGTCCCTTCTTGGATCATTCGCACCTGCGCCCGGGAACTGGTTGTCTCTCTCACCACCCTTTACAACTTTTAGATTCGTCAAGGTGCTATTCCAGCGATCATAAAATGAGTGAAGATCATGCCTATTCCAAAGAAAAACCCTGTTTCCAAACCGAAAGATCTGAGACGAGTTGACTGCTCTTCACCGTTTCTGAATGGTTTCGAGTATTTTCTTCTTGATCAGCTATCAGCCACAATATTGTTTCCAAAGATCCCCCTCAATCAGCATACAAGAAAGATCGTTCCACTTAAGACACTCTTTTTTTTATCTTCTCAATTTTATTAGCATTGAACGAGGGAAAACAAAGCATTGAATACTTCTCTCGACTACAGCAGCAGGGCCGTTTCTAGGCATATTGGCGCCCCGATATTTGGGGGATACGTTGATTTTTGGTGTACGTTCATGTTTCGATGTTGAGTAAACGTCGATACTTGGTGGATACATCGACTCATCGGGTTCGCTCGTAATTCAACGTAGAGTTGATGTTGAGGAGAAGGGGATATTCCAACTCATGACATCTTCGCTTTCTAAGAGTCATTTGTCAAAATTATAATAATTTTGCATCATTGGATATTAATCACAGGGCCTATTGGAAAAGTGGAATGAACAAGTAAAGAACGTGAAACATCCATGACTGGTTCATCAAGTGGAAACCCATTTCTGGCATTTGTTCGAGAGGTGAGGTTGCTCGCATTTTCACTT
>CAJPEV010003812.1:0-27558 GCA_905338385.1 Darwinula stevensoni
ACATGATAACAGTGTCATCTCCGTAACAACTTTCCCGACTCATGGCCTTTAAATAACGTTCATATAAGTGCTCGTCAGGTGTCGTGCTGACATCTTTCCCTCCTACATTCCGCACAAACAAAGCACGTGGTTCATTAATTCCAAGAACTATAGGAGTCCCTCGCATATATTCAACTAAAGCTTGTCTAAGAGCGATAGCGTTTGAGAAATCGGGATCATCCAGGCTGTAACATCTCGCACCTACGATTAAGGAAGGAAAAAGACAAGCTCCATCCATCGGAACCTCTTCTATTTCTTCTAAGCCTAAATCAAAATAGCTGACTGCATGCTCATCCCAATTCACAACTGCAAAGGCACAATATAACCGGAATCGTTCGAGTACATCTTCCAGCAAGTGATCCAGTTTATCTGCAAGTGATAAATTCCGAATTTCACTCAATCCATACATCATTGTATGCACACCGCAGGAGGTGTTGCCAGTCTGCTTCCGGCACGAGACACTGCGAACAGAGAAGCCAGGATACCTGGCAACTAACAGTCCTAGAATCTCATTCTCTAAATCTTCATCCCCGAAAGAATCGTAATAGCGAATTTCAGCACCACTACCATCAATAACACCTAAAGTCCAGTGTGCAGATCTGCAGAAAGGAAGAAGCCATATCTCATTTCTGGAAACGAAAAATTCCTTTGTTTGGTTTCTAGCGCCCAGACGTAGAACTCGTCTCCTTCTGATGTTGCCAGTCCCTTCTCTTCAGAGAGTTTTTCACTTTCCTTCAATAAACTAGTTTCATCCGTTCCAACAGGGAAGACTTCGTCGTTTAGGTCAAAATCAGCATCAGTTTCATTCGCAACGAACGCAACCGACGATGGCTGTTGCATCCACTGTGACCCCGGTTTCATGTTATTAATTCTACTGCATAACCTGGATGTTTCGCGTAAGACGTTCTCCGACATCCTTTTACTCAAGAGAACATAAAAAAGGGGGCGAAGAATTTCACTCGCCTCCGATAATGTCTCAACATTAACCAATAAGCTGTCATGCATAGAGAGGAAATTGAAGCCGCTTTCTAGGAAAGAATTTTCCGACATATTTCCTTAGGTCCTTCATAACGTGCCCCAAGCAAGCGTGGATGTTTGTTAAAAGGATTTCCTTCTCCTCTGCCTCCGGTAAAATTATTTAATTAATTAAGTAATTACAATTAAAGGAAATTATTCATTAGTAGATAAAATAAAAGAAACTGGAATTGGATGTTGGATTGGATTGGGAATTGGATGGAGAACGTTGCCTGTATAACTCTTCACCTCTCTCGCATTGGCGCATAAAACCAGGGCACAGTGCTTTCATGAAACGTAATTCGACGTACCTCAGGAGAGAGGGGGACTGTTTCTGGAATCCATGCCTGATTATGCGGGAGCAATGGCAGCCCAACGCCCATTTCCTGCAGGAGGCCAATGATTTCCTATAAAAGAAGGTGAATGCATGTTTCTCTGTCTTGAAATAACGGAAATGAGGACTAAGAAACTTGTGTGACTAAAAGAAATCCAATAAAATAAAAAAATTTTTATGACACCCATCATCCATCAACGTCCATCGTCCGCCAACTTTGTACGAGGAAGAAAAGGAGGATGAACCTCATGAAAGATTTAAAAAATGGAAGTGCACCCAAAAGTTCGCGAAAGCCATAAGTCCAACGATGAGATTTGGCATAAGAAGTCTTAGTGCCACACTTTCTGGCGAGGGATGGGCGAAAAGTGCATCGCGTATTTAGTCGTTCTAGGTCATGGAAACGTCAAATTTTGACACGTGGCAATTTTTTGCACAATCAGGACCGGGCAGAAATATGAACCCATGGCACTAAGAGGGTTAAGCATGTATGAATGAGCTTCAATTAGGTGCATCATTTATTAAGAATATCACCCTTCCCCTTCTCCTTCTGCAAATATGAGATGTACGCTCAGGAATAACAAAACAGAGAAGAAAGGAGAGGGCAGACTGTCATGTCTGCAAAAAGCTCTGGCCGGGATTGGTGCGCTCAATGAGTGTAGACCGCTAAAAGCCGTATATCGTTAATTCCCCCCCCCCCTTGCTATCTGCCATTTCATTAAATCAAAATTTTCTTAAAGAGCTACGCGTTTTTTTCTCCTCACCTTCCATTAATCACATGAACAGCGTTCATGCCATGAGAATTTTTCAAATAGACAGGAGGTGTGTTTGGCCAACTTAGTAAAGATTCAAGACGTGAAAGGGAAAAAAAATCATTATTTCAGCATGAAAAGATTCCTGCCCACGAACTCGGAGAGAAACATGTAAGGTTTACTCTAAAGATGAATACAGAAATGGGGAGATTTACAATAGGAATACATTACAGGATAGTGCGACCAGCCACTAGAGAAAAAACTCACCCGAGTTTCCATCGGGACTAATCCTGCCATCGACGAAAATATATAGCGGATAAGGCATCACTTGCTCCAAAATCTCAGTAAAGTAGCGAATTTCGCGAAAATCACACGACAGCAGAGCAAGAAAAGGGTTTGCACTTCAAACGAAGACTGAAAGTATTGGGGGATGTTCTCCCAAGGCTTTTCGCAGGGAAAAAGAAAGATTATCCAAGAAAGTGAAAGCGAAAAAAACATCGTCAACGACGATAACGGTCGTATTGAAGCGCCTGTTTGCGCCAATGCAGAAAAACCATGGAAGTAAATTATCGTCGATCACGTATGTTGATTCAAGACAAGATTTTATGGCCATACTACAAACGAACAGGCGAAAGGGGTGGTCAAGCAAATAGGGATTGAAGAAGGCAGACGATAAGAGAGTCAAGAACAAGAGGGCAAATGGAGACGTTTAAGAGTCAGATAAAAAGACAGAAATTGACAAGTGAAGAAATTTTTCAGGAAGAAACGGTTCCAGAAGAAAAGCGCCCTATAAAAAGACATCATAAAGACAGTCCATTTGTATACATTTCATTTGCTCGAGAAGTGCAAGTTTCTATGAAAGCACCAAATTTTCTATAATAAAAAATAATAAAAATTTCTCACGCGGCGATGCAAGAGAGTTCCAATCTGTCATTTCACTTATGTCTAGTGAATCATTAGAGGAAGTGATTTGGAAATTTTCATCGACCTTGAAATGGTTTCATGGAGGGTATTTCCTTCGGAATCTGCGTGTCCATGAAAGCGCGATATTTTCTATCATTGTAAATTTAAAAAAATTTCTCAAGCGGCGATGCAAGAGAGTTCCAATCTGTCATTTCACTCACCTCAAGTGGGACATTAGGGGAAGTTATATATGCAAATTGTCATCGTCCTTGAAATGGTTTCAAGGTGTGTATTTGCTCGGGAATCTGCGTGTCCACGAAAGCGCGATATTTTCTATCATTGTAAATTTTAAAAATTTTTCTCGCGGCGATGCAAGAGAGTTCCATTCTGTCATTTCACTTATGTCTTGTGAATCATTAGAGGAAGTGATTTGGAAATTTTCATCGACCTTGAAATGGTTTCAAACAATGTATTTGTTCGAATACGGTCATGATGCACTGCCTTGAAAGTAAGGAAGGAGTCGCTTGTGTTGCACGTGCCGTGTCGGAGTAACTGACCGTGCAGGACTCTATTTGGTGTCCGCGTGTTGGTGCCAGCTTCAGCCTAGCGGGACCGCGTGCTAAGTCGCGTGCTCCACCGTGGATCTTCCAAATTTTATTGGGTTGATTGGATTTGATTTTTTAGTTCAGATTTCAGGGAATGGGAAGTGCAGGAGTACCCAAATATCCGCTGCATCTGAAGACTGACGTTTCTCTTGACTCGTGGAAGAAAGATGCACTCCATGTACTGCAGCACGTCAAGCCTGACTGGGATTCCTGCCTCGTTTGCTTCAAGGTGAACGTCGATTATAGCTATATCGGTTAATTCATTGAGGGAATCGCCAGTTATCCCAGTAGTAGACCTTTTCCCATTAATTTTTTTTTTTTTTTTTTCCCAGGAAAGAAAGTATTAGTGACTTCTAAGTGGAGAGGGTTTGACTAATGAATCAATTTTACTCCCCAAAAAAAGTGAGCAATTAGGAAATTTATTCCTTCACTGCTATAATACGTTCACTACTCAGTCTTCAGTCCCAAAGCATTGAAACAGCATCTTTGTGATGTGAATTTAATTTCACCCAGAGGATCCTTGACACCAGTTTAGTCAGCTTTTTCATACACACTTCATCCATGACTGAGGCTTCCAATACACTAACTATTGTGTATAATTATGTATAATTCTGTGGATACTATAAAGCAGAGCTATAGTCAAGATCAGTGGAAATACAGTGAGAAAGTAAGTGGCATGGCCTGACAAGTCACTTTTGACTTTCCATATATCTAATATGGTTTTCTCTAAAGCTCACCAACTGGCACAGGAACACATTTCAATCTTTATGTTGCATTTTATTTTATTTTTCCACTTTTGGCTTGGAAAACTTATGAACATAATTCAACCCTGGTGACTGAACAAAAACCTTAAACAGTATTTGTAGACTTAGTCAAGTGGGTATAGGCTGATCCTGTTCTTCAATAATCCCCATGTCAATGCATGACATCTGGTATCTGTATCAATGTGTCTCTTGTGGGAAAAAAAGGTTATGAAAAGCTAAATTTTATTGTCAATGCTATGAAACTAATTGAAGATAGACAGAAGAGAACTTAAGAAAAATGGCTACACAAATTTTCCTGTAGTGAAAGAAATCGGATTGATACTGGGATTGTCTTATTATTACAACTTCTGTTATATTTTACATTAAATTAAGGAACCAGTCATTGCTATTTATTGATTACTAGAAAACATAAGTCATTACACATTGCGGTAATTTCCCAGCCCTGTTGGGTCTACCTCTGGTAGAGGTATATCTCTGGTATAGGCCTAAAATAGCTTTTCTTATGAAAATTTTAGCAGCTTGTGGAGAAAGAGGCTAATGAAATAAATAAAAGGAATTAGTATGAGAATTGTTTAACAACTAAAACTCTACGTCACTGTAAAACAAAAAACCCTGAGCCCAGTTCATTCCAACTATCTTGTCATGAAGTGAATTGAATAAGATTGTACATTTCCAGATTTGGCATGTGCACCTAATACTCAAAATTCACTGAAAAACCTATGCAGCATATCCAACACTAGATAAGAACTCTATTCAAAAAGTATAGTCTCTCAAATTAACTGTAGCCTCTTGCTGATTGTTTCTATGGATCCATCATAGAATGATATACAAAAGCATCAAGTCTAAATTCATCCTTATATTGCTAATTGTTTCTCACTGACTGCAGTTGTCGAGCAGCTTCATAAACAAACTGCTATTTTGGTAAGAGAGATTGTCAAATATAGGCAGCAGTCTCAAACAATCACAGTCTTACTTGATTTTTGTCAAACAATATGAGCAAGACTGGTTAGCAAGTAGTTCCCAACCAAGTTTATGGCATCAGATTGTTTTGACTTAAAGACCAGTTCAGTTTCAACTTCTACAAATATCTTTGGTCTCTATCTGCATAGGAGTTTAATGCTGGCATCACAAACAAGGTAGTGGGGATGTATCTACCTGAAAGAAAGGATGACATGGTCTTGCTGCGCATATATGGCAAAGGCACAGAGAGTTTCATAGATAGAGATGCTGAAAAGGACAATATTACTGTGAGTGCCCTGAGAATCTGTCACATTGCCCAATTATTTAGGAAAGGACTGACTTTCCTTCAGATCCAATTTTGTTTACTGGTAGCTCCTCCATGAAGCTGGCTGTGCTCCTTCATACTATGCATCTTTCAAGAATGGACTTGCATATGCATATGTTCCTGGTCTGACCACAGATGTTCATACTGTTCGAAGTCCAGAGGTTTGTTACATGTTTTCCTATTTCCCCCATTTCTAGGCACAGAGATGAGACTTTCCTTATGACTTTTTGCTTCTTTCTTGAGTCCAGGTTATGCCTATGATCTGTGATATGTTGGCAAAAATCCACTGCATTTCACTGCCTTATAATGGAATGCCACAGTCTTGCCTTTGGAAGAGGTTCAATGTTCTCCTAGATCTTTATCCAGACTCATTCAAGGAGCCTGAACGACAAGAAATGTGAGCTTTGTTCATCCTTAAACCCCAATAAGTTTTGTCTGAGGTAGTCAACTCAGCAATTTTTGCAGTTTCCTGAGAGAAGTAGCTCCAAAGGGCAAACTAGTAGCCGAGATGGAGGATCTTCAAAGTAAACTTGGAAGCAGCACCTCACCTATAGTATTTTGTCACAATGACCTCCTTCTGGGTAACATCATCTATAGCAAAAAATCCAGCTCAGTGACTTTCATTGATTATGAGTATGGAGGTCTCAACTACCAGGCCTTTGATATCGGCAATCATTTCTGTGAATATGCTGGTGAGTTTGCAATATGGTCATATCTTCCTAAGGCTTTCCCTTCTTGTCAATTACAACCCTTTCTTTAAAGGTGTGGAGGATGTAGACTACAGCAGGTACCCAGACCGAGACCTGCAGCTCAAATGGCTCAGACTGTACTTGATGGCATTCAAGAATTATTCTGGACAGGATGAGAAGTTCGCTGAAGAGGAAGTGGAATCTCTTTATGTTCAAGTGAATCAGTTTTCATTGGCTGCCAACCTCTTCTGGGGCATCTGGGCCATCATTCAAGCTCATCATTCACTCCTGGATTTTGATTTTCTCAGGTGGCTATTAGTTGAGGCTCTCATATTTGTGAGGAAAAAATGTTATTTTTTTCAGTTTTATATCTTCAATCAAGTGTTTGGTTAATAGTTTTAACTGCAATTAGACTCATCTTGAATTGAGCTCAACAGGATTTCATTTGACTTCAAAGCTAGGCCTGCCATGAACTTGTCAGAGTCAAGTAATAACATTTAAAACTAATTTTAAAAATCAGTTTAAAATTTTCTAAATGGTTCCTGTGAACCATTTTTTAGTATTTTGATGGTTCCAAATCTTTTATAAGGTTCTCTTACCTTGTGTCAGTAGATGCAACAGACATGTATCAACTAAAACAAGGATAGATTTAGTTATGAGTGTTCTACATAGTGAAGGTGTGTCTATGCACATAATGAAAGTGTCTCAAAATGCCATAAGAAGTCAGCTTTCTGAGGGTCTGGTTTTACATTTATAGGGGAATTCAACCAATTGGAATCTTTTTTTTTTTTTTTTCTTTTTATTCTTCCAGATGTGGTTCTTATCAGAATATGGACACAAGCTGAAAGTGTTGACTTTTTATTCTCAGGTATGGAATTCTTCGGATGAATGAATATTTTCAGAGGAAGGAAATGTTCCTGAAGCTGCAGCCCAAGGATCCCATCACCTACAGCTGATGATCCTCCTGCACCAAAGCTGCTTAGTTGCACCACAATGTGAAAACAATTAAGTTTGTGGATAGGGTTTCAGGGATACTCACCAAGAGCTTTTATCTTGATATTGATATGCTTGCATTTTATCATTCTTTGACCAAGGCTACAGCTAGAGTTCAGGCAGTTTTTCCCAACAAATCTCTCTAGAAAAACTCAGAACTGTAATATTGATGGAATGACAGAAGTTTTAGATTCCTGAAGGTGCACCACCACCATACCATGTTGTCCTGAGATTGTTTTTGGCCACATGGATGGATACCTGTCTTCTGCTAGTCAATGGCATCACTGCAAAATAACTACTCAAACCACATATTCATCTTCCAGCTATTGGGTGCTGTCCTTGTCCAAGGAAATTGTAGGAATCATGACAATGAACACAGGGAGAAAAAAATCAGGCAATTGATGATTGAATGCCCTACATTTATGTAGGGTGAAATTTTCTCAGTTTTCTTTTCTGGCACTTACTCTGCAAGATCTTGGAGAAGAATGCTTACTGCCAAATGCACATGTATTGAACAGGACCCTTGCCAACTCCTGGTGCACCTTAATGAAGATAATGTCCACTGTAACTTCAACAGATCAATGAAGCTTGAGAATGGAAGAAATAGTATTTTAAAAACTGCCTCAACTCAAGTTTTACACTTGTATTTTACATTCCGCTTTTGACTCAACAATATGAAGTTGTTTTACGTATAAAATGGAATATTTTTTCATTTGGCCTCCTAGATTTTGAATTATATTTTAATTGACTTGTGATAAGATTCTAAAGTGTTTGATGGTATTTCTCTTCATGTTCAGCTGGAAGTGCATCATGCCACTGTGATAATATATTGGCCCTCTCTCTTTCAGCTTGCTATGTGAATGCATGTACCTGATATCAAACTAGTTACTAGAAAATATTTCATTCAGTTCTGAAACATAAGCACCTTGGTTTCACTGCATAGAAAGCTGAGAAAGGATATTTAGTCCTATTATAAAAGTCATGGACATCTTTCATGGCTGTCAGATAAGTTTAGCTCAAGTTCAGCATAATATCTGCTGCCACTAGCATCTTATTAAATGTCATGGGATGATCAGAAGAGTGGAGAGCCTTGATATGTAATGGAGGCAGCTCTCTGGTGCTCTCCTTTCCTCCACCTTCCATGTCATAGAATATAGTCAATCTGCAATATATAGCCCTATTCATTCTTCCCAATATTAAACCTATGCTGTTTGTTCTGTTTTGTATATTTCATTATGGATGTGTACATCCACGGGTACTTCACAGAATAAATATTTTGCCTAAAATTCTTATACCTTGAATTGCTCTGTATCCACTCAGAGAAAGATGCAGAATATGATGCACAAATAGTTTAATATCATGCAGTAGGAAGAAAAATGCAAGACTGGAATGAGAAACATTCAACACTGTTTGTACCTAGAAAAAAAAAAACAAAACAACTTTAGCAATGAATATTCCAGAGTGGAGTCCAGTTGTCATGTTCAAGAATCACATCAAGGATGGGTATAGAACAGATGTATCACATTTGACAATCTCAGAGGATCCCATTGGTCAGATACTGGAATCCATCGTATAGCCGAGTGGAAAGTGAATGAAAGGAGCTTTCCACCATGTTGTCTATCAACAGCTGGAGCTGTTCTTCTGTCAAGGACATGTGAAATCGATTCCTCATGGCTTGAATGGTGGCTGCTCCACTCTTGAAGCATGGCAACTGAGACCCACATCTCATGATTTCAACCAAGGAGAGAATGGAATCTGAATGCTTTCGTGCCGCAACAAGACCCTGCAGCATGAGGATTTTGAAATACTCAAACATATCAGATCCCAAACCTCCCATCACTTCAACAAATTCTTGAGTTAGCTTGAAAGGACTGGATTCAAAGCCCAAGTTCTTTGGGGATGCTGAAAGGATGAAACCAAAGTCTATGTGTATCAAATGTCCCTGGTTGTCGAGTAGGATGTTCCCATTATGCCTATCTTTCACCTGGATCAAGTAACAAATGAGGCAATAGGCTGCACAGCTCTGGACGAAATTTTTCTGGGCTGCAAGGAATTCTTCTGATGCTGGAGGGCCAAATTCAGAATAGAAGTATTCCAGGAGTGTTGTCT
Source organism: Darwinula stevensoni (assembly GCA_905338385.1). NCBI lineage: Eukaryota > Metazoa > Arthropoda > Ostracoda > Podocopida > Darwinulidae > Darwinula > Darwinula stevensoni. The sequence continues at coordinate 9,485 of CAJPEV010003812.1, forward strand.
GACTGTGTTTCTTCACCTGATGAAGACTCACTGTGTGTAGAATAGGTTCAATGAACCCACTGTCCTTGGAAAGCACTATGATCTGGTAAGGCCTCACAAACAGGGGAACATGTTCTGTTTCCCATATGTGTTGCAGATTTGTGAGGACCTGCTGTGCCATCAACTCCTGTCTCAAGTCATCTCCACACTTAACAATTAATGCAAGAAGATGCCAATTGGATAGGTGACCATATGGAGAGCTCTCACGGACACGGGCAACTTTTTCCTCCCATGGCTCCTTCAGAGCAGCTGCTGATGGGTCTTCGGGGTCCCTTCTGAAGGAAGACGTTTGGATATGAGTATTGTCAAACAGTCTCTTTCGAATATCAGCAGCTGCAATGTATACAGGTGACTCAGTGGAGGTGACACTGTCAATGCTGAGTTGACTGAGTGTATCTCGCTCTGTAATAGGTGCCCTTCTCGTGTAGGCGAGAGAGATCTCGTCATCATCTTGAGACCAACAGTCGGCATTTTCAATGTCCAAGTTTCCCACAGTGGTGAAACTGTTGTAGGATGGTGGCATGCTCTCTGGGACTGACCGACTGTCACCCAGATTCTCTTCTGACCGTACATGCCTCAGGGTACAAGAAAGCTTTGGATAGAGAGGTGAAGTATGAATGTTCTCCACTTCGAGTGCCTCCACATAAATCAGGTATGGGGCTTTGTCTTTAGAATTGAGGACAACACCAGCCTGAGGTGGAACACGGACAACATGATGCTGTGAGAAATTCAAAGGGACCCACACCCGGGCAGGTAGGTTCAAGTTCAGGTTTGAAAGCTCACCAACCAATCGTTCTGTCTTGGCTTCTTTAGATTTCATTGCAGAAAGTCGTTTTCCAATTGCAATGAGACACTTGACAAACTCCAGCTCTGGAGAAAGCCTTGGGGCTCCACATGTACAAGACGTTTCATAACCCTTCAGATTGTTATATATACCCTGATTAGATGTAAAGCAAGTGCATCCATTGTCAAAGGCACGCCCAGAACTCAAATCACCCAGATTCCTCGTTCCATTCTCTTTAACAGGCCATGTTTCAGTTGCACTTTCGGGAACGACCATCATATTTGAATGCACGATGTCAGATCTTGACCTCTGATGTTTCTTCTTTGTAGAATCTTCTGACTTGATAGCATGACTTCGTAGCTGTTTGAAGTGACATTGCACTTTCGGCCTCAACTGATCTGTCAGGATGAGGTTTCGTAGTTTGGTTGCATGAGTCTTGCGCTTAGAACCTGGTGACATGGAACCGGGAGAATATGCATCAAGAAACCAAGCTGTCTTCAAGGAAAACTCCACAGAAGACCTGCTTCTGTGAACCAAGTAAGGATGAAGTGCCTCAGCCATCTCAGGAATTTGGACATACATATTGATGATCTGGGGCATATAGAAGTCCACATCAGAGCTATCAAAGTCAAACATCTTGTTCACAATGTACATGAGAACACCAGGTTCCTTGGATTTGAATAAGTAGTGGATGGCCAATGACATGTTGAAAAGCTTGCATTCAAAGAGGCGCAGTAATAATGATTCTTTCTTCTGAGGTGGCACTTCCTGCTGTGCATCCCCCTGACCAGACTGAGTATTGGCTGGTTCCTCAAGGATGGTATGCTTAGACAATGACCGGATCCCCCCCTTTTCACTCACATACCCACTCATGATTGGTGCTGTCACACCATTAGATGCACGACTAGCCATCACAGCAGTGAACCACTCTCAATGTCAGGCTCTGGTTACTTTCATCTTGATCATTTGGATCACAATTGAAAAAAATATCAGGTTTCCTCATCTCTGCTTATAGGCCTATTTCATGGTACCTTCCCTCATATCACAGACATATGACAACACTTGGCCTATTTGCTAGACCCTCTGCTACATTTTGAACCTGCAATACAGAATCCAAAAGTAATCTGTCAGAAAATTATTCAGTTGATATTGGCAGTTGAAATTTGACTTTCTAAGAACTATTGATCTCCAACAGCCCTGGACATTATAAAACAAAATCCTACACACTCAATTTAAAAATGTATGAACCCATCTTAACCCTCATTGGTGTCAGCTTGAAAATAAAGTGAAGGCTATCTGGGGTCTCTTTTGACCCCCTTCTGCATCTGACTACATTTGACTAGATTCATAGCAGCAATGAGAGTCAGATAAGGTGATAACCATTTTTGAGCAGTATAATACATATGCAAACAAAAAATATCCCAGTGAATCATGAAACATCCTTTACTTATTTGGGTTATACAATACATTGCTTGCGATAACTTCAAGAGATCTCATCCACATAGGGTCAAAAAAGACCCCAGACAGCAAGGGAGGGTGCAACATAAGTGCAACATGCTACAGTCAAATAAGCAGAGGCAAAATTTGTTAGGCTGAAGATAAAGAATGAAGAGGAAGCAGTCTAACATATTTTCTGGAGATAATAGCACTGTTAGAAAATTGAAACTTGAAATAAAAACTGGGCAAGTAATTTGTTACACATTAAATTTGCTCTTAGTGTCTCAGTAGTGTCTCAATGACCTAACCTTCAGTGACCTAACCACTGGCCTAATAGATACAGAATTGAAAATGTTAGACGTGACTTGTATCATAGACCAGTAACCAAGGTCTACCTACACAAGTTATACCTCAGATATGGATTTTGGCTGATGCACTATAAAACTCATCCCAGCACATGAACTTTGGGCAGTCCAATGACAATACTCCAATCCCATGGAACTATGCACTGAATTCCTACTAGATTTTAAAAAAGTGATTAGTTGATTAATTATTTAGTTTCACCATATGTTCTAAATTAAATGAAGCAAAAAAAGTTCATTTCTACTTCAGAACTTCTATAAGCAGGAAAATTGGAAGCGTTTTCAGAGGATCAAAGCATTCAGCAGAACTTAAAGGATATAGCTTTTGGTGTTAAAGCTACCTTGGATGCTGAATTTGGAGGTAATTCTAAGGAATATCAACAAGGTCCTAGTTATGAGTGAAGTTCTTTCCTTCTTGCAATACCTCTAATGTACTCTTCAGCCCATATATAAGGTCATTCTTTCAAAGATTTGGAATGGGTACAGTGTTCTCAGGAAAGACTTGTTGAAATGACCTTTACATATGTGGATACAAACTGTCTATTCAATACTTGAAGGCACTCACCACAGAATTCTCTCTTCCATGTGTCAGATCTCTGGGAATAAGTTTTTGCCACCCATTTTCCAGCCTGTGTAAAATATCTGAAATTAATGACTCTTCTCCAAGGTCAAAATGTAAGATCAATTGCAGCAAGCACTGTTCAAATCGTTCTGGAGAGCTCCATGACAACTGTGTTCTGGGATGAGTGATAAGCATTCAGTCACTAGCAAACAACCTGACATCTGTGGAAATGCCTTCATTGTTTACATTCATAAAAGCTAGAAATAAGGAGGGCCTCAAGATTGATATCTGGGGTAAACCCAATTTCACAGACTTCTATTGAAAGTGCAAACCAATTACCATCATATTTACTACAGCCAACTAAAAATTTCCTTTAAAAAAAGGTCAAAACATTGAAATTTCAAAAGATATGACATTTACAGGGATCAGTACCATTTAAAGCCAAGGTAAAGTTGAAGACAATAACATGATTAAGCAGCTGAGGTCCATTGCATTTTCCATTCCTCAAGTTTGCAGTAAAACATGCATTAAATAAGTGGAGAAGTAGACAGCTAGTTTCAGATTATATAACATACTGATGTATGAATTACTGACATGATTTTCAGATAAAGGCCTATCTCTAGTTTAGCACATGGGGGAGATAACTTCCACTCATTCATAGAAAACATATCATCATCTAATAGTCATGCTTCCTTCCTGCTTTGCTGATCCCATAGATCCTGTAAATAGGTTCTATATTATCTTTCAAAGCAACTTGGGCTCACTTGATTTGTCTAACAGCTTTATCAAATGTAGAGCACTTTTCTGGCCTGAGACGAAGATGTTTTGGTCCTTTGCTGTGATGAGAGATGCGAACTAAGCATTTAATGCCACAATTTCATTGGAATCTGGGCAAGCCATCAACTTCAGTAGTGTCAATGATTTATAAATCCCAATGGAAGAGTTTAAGTGCTTCATATAGGAGTTATGGATGGCTTTTATTACCAAAAAAATTGAAAATATCTGGTCACTGGTGCTAGGAGATACAAGCGAGGGCAATCCTGTATCAAGATATTCTTGCAACGTTCTGGCACCAGGTCATCAGATTTACTCGGGCTAGCCCAGTCCTAACGTAAAGCTTCAAAATTTTAGCATAGGCCTAATGAAGGCTTTTTTTTATTATTCTTATGACAGATTAGACACAGCGTCCAACAGCCCAACGTCTCGATGCAGTTAGCACTAACGACGGGAACAACCTAAGAACAGAAATGAACCAAAATGAAGACTGAAATACAATCGAGGAAATGATCCATATGAGAGCCCATGAGATGTGACCGTTGAGCTCCCTTGGATCTCCAGAAACGAATGGAACCGATTGCGAAACCCTGCCATGTGGTCGTCCGTGACCGCAACGTAGCGAAACGATCATTTCGTTCGTCGTAAAGTATGTATTACTGCGAGCTTCCATTCCGGAAGCAGTGTTGAAGAAACGTATTTTCTCTTGATAACTATAAATTGTGAATTTCGATGGAAGGTCTCGCTTTGTGCGGCTTTTTTTTCACTCCGAGATTCCCATAATGTTCTAAATATATTTTCTTTGCGATTTCACTGCGATCGTTGCGAAAAGCTCACTCACAACTCACTCTGCCCCGTGGGCCTCACCGTGGAATGCCGAATCACATTTCCAAAAAAAAAACCGAGCTGCCTGAATGGGCGTGGTTCACTCGCCAGTTCGTTGCTCGGAATTCCTTGCTGCAGACACCGAATTCCACGTCGTTTGAAAGTCCTCTTCGTCACCTTCGTTCAAAGGGCAGATTGCGTTCCGACCGGCCGGCTGCTTCACCACTCAGTTTTTTTGTTTGTCTATTCCTCTGAATGATGAAATTCCCTGGCTCAAGATGGATCAAGTGTTCCATCCACTTCACTTATCGCTATGGACTCCACGCATTTACGTGATACAGTAATGCTTGAGGGACAAACGCCGAGAAGCAACTTTGAAGTAAAACTCCACAGAGCAAGTCTGCTGGAAAGATTCACAGTAAGTAATAATATTAGCTATAAATAATAACCTATGGGGAAATCTCCCTGAATTCGCCTTCCTCTTGGCCTGACTGAACTTCTTTTGAGGGATCCACGGGTTGCATCCGTGTTGAAATTGCGCAATGGTTGGAGGTCCTTTCTCATAGTTATTCAAATGAATTCATAATACAGCTAACCTATGCTCCGTAGGTCTCATGTTTTAACATAGGCTTGCCAAGGAGATATACCCTCACCTCCTTGGACACGGCTTAGAAATCGCTTTGTACGATCCATAAGTTGTCAGAAATTCGTTTGCGAATCGCTGTAGTTCCGTATCATTACACTTTTCATTATTGGCGGCGATTGCACCCACTAGGTGTCCTTGAAACGCCTTTGACAGCAGCGCCGCGTACGAAAGACGGAGGGAAAGGGAATCCTGAAAATCGTTTAGTGCAGAGGACTCGACGAAGTAACGGGGGGAGTACTGTCCAGCCTGGGAAAGGACCGCTCCAAATCCACAAAGAACATTAAAAGTCTCATTATCTAATTTATTCTCACCCCCTCAGGAGGGGGCAGAGGGGAAAGCAGTTGAAAACTTTTCGGCTTAACAGGCCTTGACAGCTTATAAGATATGGCACCCCATTAAGGGCTCGAAGTCCTTTCTGGGGCCGGACAAACTATTGTCATGGAAGGCACAAGAACTCCAACGGCAGAAGCACAGCTTGCGACATGATGACTCGACGGCGACTGGGGAGTCGTGAACGCGGCGGACGCGATAAGACTCCCAGATCCGTATCATCCCCGAATCGGGAATGATGACATCGGGGACACCATCCAGCCTTGCAATTCCTGGTCCGCCTCCGCGATTAATGGCGTCCACTTCCCGGGAAGCTCCATCAACGTGACAAGGGTTAGACCTTCACTTCTGCATATTGCACAATCTGAAAAAGCTAGAGGCATCAGACGTAGAGGAGACCTTTCACATGGATAAGATCACCCAAGGAGTGTCTTAATCATGGAGATCATCAACCCTATTCATCCCTTGCCTCTTTTTTTCGGTAAGGATGTACCCAACCAGATGACAAAGTTTCCCAATTTCCCGAGGCGACACAATGGTGACTTCCCCCTTCGCAACCCTCAGCACGCCATCATTTTCTCGAACCTCCAAAAGCCCACACGTCATTCCAGACGATATTTCACGTTCTCCGCAATGGGATCGACGCGGATGCACAGCAACTCGGTCCTCGTTTCAGGCCTCTTCCCACAGAATCATGGGGCATTCCGAGGAAGCAAACGTAGTAGCATGCGGCGCCTCGCCTGGTCCGACATCTATCCCACCCGCAATGAACTGCGTAGTTTCCCGAGCGGCCTGAAGATGTCACTAGAGAGCATCGGCCTCCCTGTAAATTCGGATCGCAGCTGATCCCGAGGCTGACTCAGGTTCCCGCCCCCGGCCGAGGAATTTCTGCTGACTTTTTCCTTTTTTTCAGACCGCATTTCGGCTAATGCACGTCGAAACGTGCACGCTCTTCGGAAGTTCGGCTGCTATGCGTTTGACGTGAGGAGAAACGCAATGGGGAAATGCGAGTGTTGCATTCTGCGGTTTCGATCAATAGCACTCTATCGAGGTTCTGGATCTATCTTCTCCCCGCTCTCAGTCGATCAGAATTATTTTTTCACGGGAAATATGCTTTCGAAGTTCCATTAACGACGGTTTGAACGGGGGGGAAGATGGGGGGGGGGGGGTGTGGAAGGGGGTCAGGAGCTGTCTGTCATGTGTCGGAAACGGCATGGCATCATCATGTCAATCTATCCCTTCTCTGTTTTTCCCTTGACCATTTCGGCATCGTGCGACCGTAAAACTCCATCTGGAATCCCATTGTTTCGGTTCGCCTTCTGATTGCCGCCCGAAATGGGAAATCAGTTTTTATTTTTCTCCTCCCACCTGCAGGTGGGAGGAGAAAAATGCGTCGGCCCGGCCGCGCTCGTTTCCGCAACCCCTCGCATTCCACCTTCGACCTACTTATGCACGGAGACGACGTCGGCTGTCATCGGACGTGACATCGCGGGAGTCGCGGAATCCCCGCGAATCCCGTCACCGCCCTCGACGAACGTCGTCACCGCCCTCGCGAATCCCGTCACCGCCCTCGAGGGGAGCGGAGTCACCCCTTCGCCGCTGCAAAAATCCGCTGGCACACGATGAGACGCAGAAAAAAAGGATTGAGGCCGCGGCAACCCGATACCCTTTCAAGGGCGAATCGGACGAGAGAAAACGCCGGAGGCTGAACCTCTTCCACCTCACATCAAAACATATTATTATTATTATTATAAATAAATGAAAAACAAATAAAAACCGACGTGCATTTATTTAGGAAGCGCGAGGCTAGAAGATGAAGCCAATCGAGGAGGGGAAAAACCAGGCCAATTCCATATCTACATGATAATGGGAGAATTTCATTGTTGAAACAGCCTAATTTCCTTCCGTTCTTCTCAGTCTTCGCTCTGCTTTCAAATCCCGACGGATTTTTTTTTTTCGAAACGATCACAATTTATCACGCGACAAGTCCTCAAATACGCGTAGAGGCGGCGAACGTGACGAAGCGCAGACGCCAGTCCTCCAGCCCTCCAGTCCCCCAGCCCTCCGGTCCTCCTCCAGTCCTCCATTAAGGGAACTCGCGAGGGCGATACGCGGAGGCATTATCTCCTAATGCGCATTAGTCGGAGATAATGCGTCTCGCGAGGTGCAACCGTGAATCCCCGCATTTTCGGACTCGATCCTCCCGATCCCGACCGGTCGAACCTCCCCCGTCCCCACTCGCTTTTTTTTTTTTTTTTTTCGTCAAAAAAAAAAAAAAATTAAGAAAAAAAGGGGGGGAAAGGGGGGGGGAAAAAAAAAAAAAAACGCCGGCTTGAAAGAAGAAAAAAAACGGGGAAGCTACAGGTGCCAGATCCCATCCAGCGTGGCCTCTCTCTCTCTCTTTCTTTCTTTCTCTCTCTCTTCTTGCGCCTTATCTCTGGGAATTTCTCGTTTCGAATTACATCCCACCTCGCGCCGATATGATAAGGGGAACCTTGGGATCAAGCGAGGGGTCCCTTGGAACCGGAACGGTCCTCTGGAATCGGAATGCGGCGGGGGGAGGGGAATCGCGTATCGTTTCGAGTCCGTTCGTCATTTGCGGTTCGATTTCCTTCGAGGGGGGGAGGGGAAGAACGAAGGGGAAAGAAAGGGAAAATTTCCACCCTTCGGTCTCTCTCTCTCTCTTATTTAATGATCCTTCGGACTTGCTTTAATAATCCTTCCCCAATTCCCCTCGCAGGCATCGGAAGGAGGTTAATGTCCCAAGGTCGAATCCGCGGAATGTCTCCCCTATCTCATCCCCGCCTCATCCCCTTCTCATCCCCTAATCACGGCACTATAGAAAAAAAAGGCGAATCATCTCCCCTCGTGGCACGGAAAGAGCCGAAATTGCCTCCCGTCGCTCCGTGTATTTTTTATATATTATAAATAATCTGTGGGAAGAAATGCGCTCGCGAGGGCAGGGCAGGCGACCTGTTGCTGGCGACCTGTTGCACCCATAATAACACGTATCGCGTTCCTCGCTCATCGATCTTCGAGCGAGAGGGTTGCGATCCTGTTTATTAGCGGGCCTCCTGCCGCGAAATTGATAATTAGGCGGATTTTCCAGGTGGAAAATCCGCCTGGAAAATTCAAGGTGGATTTTAGGGAGGGTCCAGATTCTACGGAGACGGATTTTCCGGAAACGCCGGAGAAAATGGGGGCAAAAGAGAAAAATGGACCGCGGGAAGAAGAATCCCCTGGTCCCATTGTTTGACGTAATTAGGGCCGGGCGAAGAAGGAGTTGTACGGGAGTTATCCACCTGGTAATTGATGGCTCCCTCCTCATTGATGATATCTTGGGATCGCGAGAGAGAAAGAATCGTAATTGCGGGCCGGAGCAAGCCTTTATTTCCTTCGAGGACACATGTCCTTTTTTTCTTCTTCTTCTTTTTTTATTTCTTCGGAGCGTGTCACACAAATGCCCCCCCGTGCACTCTCGATAAGCCATCTCGACACTCCTTTTCAGTTTTTTTTTTTTTACTTTTCGGTTTTATGCTTGTTTTTATCGCCTGCTTCCGTCCGTCGCTTGGCCGGCCACCTTCGGACGGATTCCGGCGCGTTTTCCGTCTAATTTGCGTAGACAGAGCACCGGAGTCGTTTTTTTTTTTGCCGAAAAAGGCGATGAGACGGGAGATCGAGTTCTGGCTCATCCTGACTTATCCTGGCTTATCCGTCGAATCTCGTGGATTCCGTGTGACGTTTAAGCGGCTCGTGAGTAATTGTTCGGGAATTTCGTTGACCCGCGGCGTCGAACTGGTTGCGTCCGACACGTCCGAGGGCACCTCGGAATTCTGAGGGCCTCTCAGAATTTTAGCACCTGCTCGAGGGAGAGAGAGAAAAAGAAACGAGAGTGGAATCGTGGGAATCTTGGCTTTTCAGTAAAATGTACTGGAAAGGAGGAAAATCGGGAGGAAGCCTCCTGTCCTGGTAGAAAAGATTTTTATTCCTCGTGTTTCATTTCCGAAAAGGTGGCTGGGGAAAGCAATCCATTTCATTTTCGCCTCGCAAAAAAAAAAAAAGTTTCCCCCATCCTCGGATACTTCTCAGCCCGGCGATTGAAGACAACGCGAAGAAGCGACCGGAAATCCCCGAGGATTTGCTTCATCCGGATGTTCGATTCTCGAAATGCTGCGAAAGCAATTTGTAAATCCATTTCGCGTTTAAAAAATGCTGTTGCTGCAGGCAAGTACTGAAAATACTGCAGGTGCCAATATTGCCAATATTGTGCCTATGGACCGGAAACGGCCAATTGGCATTATATAGATAAATTTGGTCGTGACCACGACCACGAATGAAGCGATTTTCGCTCGGGATGATGCAATCTGGAATTCGCGGCTTTATCGCAGTCTCGTGCGAAAAGCCGGGGACGGTGGCACGTGGCAGGACTCAGGATGTCCGCAGTGCTGCGCGAGGTAACTGGAAGTACCGGTACGGGGCAGCGGTGACATCCGGGTTCGCAGCTGATTTTTTTTTTTTGGGGGGGGGGGGGGGCGGCCGAGTTTCCGCGTTCCGCTTTCGTCAGGCCCGCGGGAAGGAATCGATCGGCTGGATCGACCCTCGTGTCGTCGGCGAGTCGTTTGTCTGGGGAAATGGGTCGACGTGTTGCCTGCATGGGTCGATGGGGAGGAATGAAGTTGTTGTTCTCGGATTCCGAATCAAGATTCGTCTCTCGGATCGAGATAATTGCGATCGTAAACCGAAGAATGCAAGCTGCGTTATCGGTCGCGAACAAAAAAAAGCGTATGAAAAAAATGCTTGCCGTATCGCGCAGCAATTTACGAGGCTGGCGTCATGGGAAAACCATGATGGTGCTCGTCTGACACGGACGCGGTCTATTATGGTAACCGCCGGTTAGCGGGGGGAAAGAATCCTTTCCCTCTCGGTTCGGGTGAACCATACCTGCGGAGCGAAAACGCCAGACACGAGAGCCGAATGTGGGATGCAGGTGGCATCCTGTGCTGGATAGCCTCGAAATCCATCCTCGTTGCCCATCCGCGTTGCTTGTACTTTGGGCTGAGAAGTATACGAGGATGGGGGAAACTTTTTTTTTTTCGGGGCGAAAATGAAATGAAGATGTAATGGATTGCTTTTTCCAGCCACCTTTTCGGCAGTGGAACATGACAGGGACATCTCTGCACTTGCTTCCCAGCAAAAAAAAAAAGAATTAAAAAAAAGGAAAAAGTAGGGGGAAATGTCATTTTGGAGGCTGAGTCTTGTCGACCTCGCCTCTATTTCTCTCTCCTTTTTCCATCGGACAAAGGCGGAAATACGGAATTCCCACTGATTTCTATTGCCTGAGACTTGTTCCGCATTCGATTCCTGTCCATTCCACAAAATCCACCCCCTCTTTTTTTTTTCCTTTTTCTAAAACCCCTCTCAATCAAAGGGATTTTTTCCTTTTTCCCATTCTCACGGTCCGGGTCCAGAGAAAAAGGGTCCGATCTGGATAAACGAAAACCCTTGAAAAGAATTCCGAGCTTCTGAAAAGGACATTGCGCCCTTTCCCCCCCCTTCCCTCCCCCCCTTTTGCCCCCCTTTCCCCCTCTTTGAAAAACCTTGTTTATGACGAATGCGATGGGGGTGGAAAAAAGGGTGATCTTCTGCGCAGATACGACGTCTTTTTTTCTTTGACATTTTTTTTTTTACTTTTTTATTTATCGGAATGGCGCAACCCCCTGAGCCTGTAGAGATAAATCCCCTCTAATCTATCCAGTACCGGTCCGTTGGGGTATCGAGTGGGTCTATATGGGATTGCGCAATGAATCAGGCATCCCCTCGCAAAGCCCCAGGATTTCCTTCGGGAAACTCCGCAGCGGTTGACTCAGCCTCGTCCTTTTTTTTCTTCCTTCTTTTTTTTTGTTATCTTCAACCTTTTTTCCACTCCGGATTCGAGGAGTAGATTACGCACTGATTCACCTGGTCCTGACCTCAGCCGCGGTGATTATTCACGGTTTCCTGCACTTCCAGACACGTGTCCCAGAGACAAAGGGGACATTAATCTCATCTGCAATGGGGGAAAAGCCAAGTAAAATTCGAAAATAGAGCGGAACGGTTTTCTCATGGCTCCCACCGGCCGTTGGAGCGCATGAAAAGGGAACGAAGCCAACCCTTTTGGCGTAATATGCGGGCTTTCCTGGCCCCTCAGACATTTATCTTCTCTCCCCCACACTCACTCTGATATTTATGTATAGTCGACCCTTTTTCTCTCTCTCCCCCCTTTTTCTCATTTTGAACATCGAGAGGATTCCTGGGGACCGATTGCGACACGAACTCTTTCTCTCGGTGACTTGCCAGGTTTCCCTGCCACAAATCTTCCCTCGCGCTGGCAGGCCCCGAAATTGAACTTCTTTCCTTCTCCCCCCTTTCTGTCTCGTATAAACATCATCGGGGCGGTTGCTGTGACGGGGCGGTTGCTGCGAGGCGCGGGGCCGACGATGGACGTGGGCGGACGCTTTCATGATTCGGGACTTGGGAGTGTCCCGGAAAGGGGGAGGAATGGTGATGAGCCGCGATGGGGGGGGGGGGATGGCGCCATCTTGGTTCCGAGCAGGATATCGATTCTTTCGCAATGGGGACTGGATTTCCGCCTCTGACCGGCTAGGACTGGAACTGGGAACGAGCAGAGATCGTTTCGATTTCGTAGGGATGGACTTATTCCAAGGGAATCGGAAAGAGGGTCATTCGGTGGCTCTTGGATTGAGTCCAAACGTTGCGGAACTCGTTACGTCAGAGGGCCAAACGTGACGGCACCACCCACGGTTACGAGACCCTCGCATATACATTTTTCACGAAAGTAAGAGAAAGATGCAGAGAGTCTGGCCGGCTCGCCTGGGAGCGAGTGGGTCCGTCTTGACCTCTCGAGGGTGTCCTCCACGGTAGTCGGGTGGGGAGCCATGGAGTGCTTGGGATTTGCATTTGATGGGTCGATAAGGGAGGTGAAGGAGAGGGGTGACGGGTGGGTTAGAAGGGAAGAAGAGAGGGAGGCCGTGGGGGTTCCATTTGCATCCGTTTTTGTACGTGATTCGTCTTGCAGTGATTTTAATTTCAATTGCTTCCACCTTTAGCGTCAGTCGATGTTAATTCGGGGGGTCGCGCCTTCTGCGATTTCCATGGAATCGTCGGGGGCGATGACGAGCGGTCGGGATCGTCGGTGAAATCGCCGTGACGCCATTATGCGGAAGGGTTCGAAAGGGGGCGGAGCGAATCGATTGCCGATCATCGGAGGGGAGGAAGGGAAGGGGTTAATATTAATGAGCGCGGGTGGATGCTGGGGATCCCCGAGATTCATTGGCTAAGAGTGGGCATAACCCTTTTTGGGAGCGACCGACGCAGGCGCGACGAGGAAACCCCTTTCGCGGAGGGGAAAGGGGAAAAGAACGGTGGCTGGGAAGAGTGAGAGTGGTCGGGAGGTCCCCCCCGCTGATACATGTGGCCTCGGGGAGGGACGAGATGCATAACCATGTGGTCAGTCAAAGGGTGGGATGGGGGTCTTTTTGTAAGGGTTGCGGTTCTCGCGTTTCTCTCCCCTTTCTCACAGAAACGGTAACGAGCCGGGTCGTTATGGCCCTTCCGTCTCGTCTCCCGTGACCCTGACTCGGTCCTAAAGTTGGAACTCTTAACTAGGCTGCCGCCCCTTCAATACAATCTTATCGCATTCAAACTCTTTGCATTTGTCCACAAAGCCAGGCTCATGGTGCGTACACAGACCGGCGCGACAAGATTTGAACAAAGGAGATAAAAAAAAAGCCAGCTCTGCCTTTACCTCAAGTCCCGTTCTGTTCTCTCTCCCTCCCCTCTTCCTCCCTCCCTCCCCCCCGAGATGCTATTTACCGGCCAGGTCAAGCAACTGGACGCTATTCCCATCGAAGTAGTAAACAATCTCGAAGCCATGACTGTTTCCCAAAGTCAAGGCATGCCCCGAAGGCCCGTTTCCGTGCATTCTTATCCGGGGACAATGACCTGCAGAAAATACCTGCTCGGTTCGCTATTTCCAACCGCCTCCTCCCCTCCCCTCCCCTCCTCCCCTCCTGGAGCCAACCACCTCACGACGTCGAAGTTGGTCATCCACCTGGAACCCTCCCCCTGAACTTCCTGCTTCGAATAACTGGACCTCGAGCGGGGAATCCTACTTTCGGATCGGGGAATCCGGTTCGAGTCCACATCCGCCTAGGAAGGGATCCCAGAGCTATTTTTAGACCGCGCGCTCTCGCCTTCCCTTACCTGCTCCACCCAGGAGATGTTTAGCTGGCTGAATGATTCTGACGTCGTCGTCTTGATTCATTTAACGATATCGAGCCGGTAAACATCTGTCTCGTTCGTTCCTTGATTCCGGTAAACCCCTCTGGTGAAGGGATTAAACTCTCGCCCCAACCGGCTTTTCACTCAACCCCCCACCATTGAGGCATTCACGCGTCCTTATGAGGTATATCGGTTTCTCATACCCCAATAGGGCAATTTTCCACCCATGTACCCTGAGAAGGTCTCAGGAGGGGCTTGAGGGTGACAAGGGCCTGAGAAAGGAGGATGAAAGAAAAAAAACGCCAGACAGTATAAGACATGAATAAGGAAGAAAGAGAGACGGAGGATGGAGAGGAAAAAAAAAAAGCTATTTCCTTTCTTTTTGACCGCGTTGTTGTTGTTGTCCCGGACGGGGCAAGGCCAGGACGCAAGAAGGCGATGCAAGGAGGGAGAAAGAAAAGTCGAAGGGGGGTTATATTTCCGACACCCCCTCGGGCAAGAAGGACAATGACCCCTAAGGAACTTCTTGTCCCAGATATTTTTTCCTCTTTCGGTCTAGCATGACTGGTCGAATTGATTGTCGGAGGGGTGGTGGTGGTGGCGATGGTGGTGGGGATAAGGTAGGACGAAGTTCCCCCTGGGGCTCCCAAAAATTTGACCGCTCTCTGCGTGCCCTGCAACGTAATGGAGGGGTGGCGGAGCTAAAAGGAGAACAGAGCCGAAGGAAACCTGTTCTCCTTCGAGGTGGGGTGGGGTGGGGGAGAGAAAGAGGACGTCTCTTTACCAAGAGAAAGGAGGGTGAAAGAGAGGCACAGCTAGGTCGTGGGGTGGCTTCCATCTCTCCGGGTTGTTTACTACTTCAGCTTCTCTCTCTCTTCCCTTCTTTTTTTTTTCTCCCTCTCTCTCTGGCCTCTCTGAAGCCAGTTTCGCAACCTTCCCTCCCTTCTCTTCCCCCCCAACACCTTGAAGTCCACGGTCTGGTTTCCTTAACACCTGTAGGAGCAGACCAGAGGATTGAAGTCCGGAGACGACCTGCTTGGTCGAAACATCCAAGGTAAAGAGTTGGGGCTGCCAAAAGTAGCGGCTTCAGCTGTCGGTCGACAGAGTCATCAGAGAGGGCTCTCCCCCCGCTATTAAATAGGTGTCTCGGTTCTACTTCCGCCCCCCTTCCCTTCCTCTACCAGGGCGACATCAGGGATGAGTGCCAAGTAGGCAACTTCCTCAATTTACGTCTCTGTTCTTCGTCGTCTCCCCCTCCCTCCCTCGCTCCCTCCCTCCGTCCACCCCCATCTCCCCTCGCACACCCTCCTCCACCCACACCAGAACTGCCTCCTGCAGATCATCTCGATGAGATGGCTTCTTTTTTTTCGCCCACCTAAGCATGGAGGGACTGCTCCCACTTCGTAATGAACTGGAACTCTTGCTGTTCCCTGACGTCATTCTCGGCACATCCAGACGCGATTCGGGCCGACTTCCGGGGGATGTCGCCATCTTAGGCGAGATGATTGCGTTCGTCTGAGAGTTTCGTCTGGAAAACGCGTCGGTACCCGTATTTCATAATCCCTTATCCTCTGAGGCTTGGTTCGTATACGTGGACCTAAGTGAGTCAACAGGTACGTATGTGCGATAAGGGAGCATGCAAGGAGTACCAGGACTGAGCTGCGTAGATACACTCCATCAGTCCGTCTCTATGATCGGTGTGTGCAACTCGTGCCTTCGAGATAATAGCGCGCAGATATAGGCCTACAAACGACCTCATTCCTCCTAAACTGCCTGGAGGAGCACTTGTTTACTCAGCTGCCGAAGTTCTGCTCCAAAGCCCTCCGGTGACTTACTAATCTTGCAACGCAACAGGTGTTGGCCGGTTCGAGTCATTGGGTTGACTTCGGCCGTCGTACTGGGGAAAATCGCGCCTTGGTACGTTTGAGAGTGTCACATGTGCGAGCCGACTGCTTTTTAGCTTCTCTCGAGAACGCTGAGGCCGAAGCAGGCACTGGAATTCGGGTGGGAGACGAGGTCGAGCGATTCCGGTGGTTGCCCGACGTGGTGAATTCTTCACAAATTCCAATACGTCCCCCGTAAATGAAACATAATTTGCCCATAAATGGGGGAGGGAGGGAAAGCGAGGGGGGATACGGGTGGTGTGCCGGAAGGTGGACGTCTCGCACCGTAGCCCGAAGGCACTCCGAGTGACGCGGGCTGGAGTCAGAGTCGAGAGAGAAAAATGGCTCTACGCTGTATCGGCGCAGAGAATCATGGGAACATCGACGGGATTTAGGGGGAGGGAGGAACGAGGAAGAGGGCCTGGTTGGCGTGCTTCCGACTCGGTCTTCGCTGTGTGGATGGCGGTGGGTCGGTGGGGTTCGCGTCGCGTTTCGTAACGGCCGTTTCGAGTTGGGGCTATCTCGATTGTTCCTGGAAGGTTGCGAACTGCTGCTTCCGGGGTGACGGAATGGGATTTTGCAATATCCTCTTCTCTATCGAGGAGTCGAAGGTGATAGTACTTTTATCGGACTGTGAACCCAGAAAGGCTGTTGTGAGAGTGCCTTACCTTACGCCATGCTATATTTATAGCCGTGTTGGTGGAGGGGGAGGGGAAGAGGGGGAGGGAGGCGAAGGTACAGGATAATACACATACAAGGGTCTAGGGGAGAGATCCGTGAATCCCATGCCGAGTTTCTCTATATCTTGATGATTGTATCGGGGTCAGGGACTGGAGTAGTTGTTTGCCCAACCTGTCGTATAAGTGCCGTTGTCACCTCCCCCCCCCCCTCCCTCCCCCAACCACCACCACCACCACCCTCCATCCCCCGCCTTCCCATGCCCGTATGTTTGGTACCGGTATATCTAATCGGGTTGGCCTATTATTAACTCCCCTCGTCTGATATTTGGGCCAACATTCGTCGCGTTATGACTCACGTGCGTGGGTGGGTGGCCGGATGGGTGGCGGCGGTGGAAAAATCGAAGCTCGTTACTCTCAGGTATCCCCTTTTCAACGAGCAAAAAACTTATCCATCGTGCACGTGGGGCATTTTTCCACCGGGGAGGACCACGTGCTTCCTGGTGTTATTTTTTTTCTGTTGTTGCATATCGTACCAGGAAAAATCTGCAGAAGCGCTTCTCGTTATCATGGGATTTCATTCATACCTGTTTTATCGCAAGGTTGTTGCTACTTTGGGCATCCCGTTGACTCATGCATTTTTCCCCCTGAAATGACTAAAAAAAAAAAAAGAGGTCGTGCCTGACTTGCAGTGAAAGAATATCATCCCGGGTTTCATGTGCCGTGTCGACTCTTGTTGACCAAAATCTTAGATCCCATAGATGGTATTAGACGCCCCTTTGCCGATGCACTAGCCCACGTATTTCAGATAAGTATCGCATCGGTTAGTAACAGTTGAGGAAACGTCGAGTCCACCGATGACGTCACTGGCCCTCGACTGCAGCAACGAGGAGCATTATCACGTTGGGAGTTGCGAGCAACCTCGTGAATTAAAAAAAAAGGTTGATCTGCCTGGTTCGACGAATCCGCCCACCTTGCTGTTATTTCGCGGCAGGATCCCCGGACCGAAAACGGAATATGTTTCCCAATTGCATGAGGAAACGAGCAACCGAGATCCTCGAGTTCGCATCTAGCAGTGACGTCATCGTCGGTTGCCTTCACCGCCGCCTCCGAAAACTCCTAATTGGGGTGACGGAAATCTCAGACGTGCCTTTCCCCCTTTCGCAGACGCCCACTCCATTTCGGTTTGAGCCATTTTGGGGGTGGGGCGTGTGGGTTGCCTTTAATGGTGATGTGCCTTGCATGTTGACATTCGTGGACCTATGGATGGAGAGGAGTAGAGAGGTCTTCTTTTAGGCCTACATGGGGGTTTTTCCTGGCCCGGGGATCGATGTTCCCCCCTTCCATAATACACGCGCTATTTCCCCCCTTTCCCCCCCCCTCCCCCCCGACTCCGGCATGGGATTACCCCCATGCTGCATGGACCGGGGCCGGGCTTATAGTTTTCTTTGTCCTCTCTTCCTCATCTGCAGATT
>CAJPEV010003813.1:0-27535 GCA_905338385.1 Darwinula stevensoni
TCAAATTTGAAAAAAATAATTGCATTTGTTTCTCAATGACTTCTGAATATTTCTCTAACATTTTAACTCGTTTGAACGCAAAGGTACATATTATAGAATGCGCTTTTATTTATTTCACGTTCCTTATCATCGATTAAATTTGTTAATTTTTCAAATTGATATTTAAAGAACTCAGGATGTAAATATTTCCTGCTTTGGATAAGGCTTTGCTTGGAAAATATTTCACTCGTATCCAAACCTACAATGAGCGAATTCCGAATTATTTCTGCTTGCAACGAGGATATAGGGTTCTGTATCAGAAACTTAAGTAAACTGTCTATATCAATTTTCTTAGAATTCCGAAATGCGCGTCTCCCTTTAATTAGACCGGCCTCTCTTAATTTATTGACATCCTGCTTCTTAAAAAAGCTCTCAAAAATAGTTAATAATGATTTCATGATATTGTGTTTGAAGCACAAAGATATGATGATTTCAATAATTAACCCTTCCTGACATTGCGCAGTAGGGATAGTAGCGGATGCCGATGAAAAATTGCCTTGTACAGCTGCTATTGGTTGTATCTGTGCCTTATGGAGCCGTTAAGCCGTGTGCAGGTATATGCCCCCAAAAGGCAATTTTTTATCGGCAGCAGCGGATAGCCCGGCGACTCACCAAAAAACTGCCGATTCTTCGCTATATATTGCGCGAAATGCCTTTGGCAGTTTTTTGGTGAGGCGACTGCCATTATGGTCTTTTCTACGGCTGCCGGTAGTTCGGATTATGACTTGTGTGTTGTAAGTGGTGGTGGTGGCGGTGAATCTTGCAACAAGCTGTAAGGATTGTGTAAATACTTGCAGTAGTGATGACTATACCTTTGTAAGGTGAAGATTCTTTCACAACTCAATCATTCTATAAAAGATGAGAAATAATAAAACGTGTATTGATGCTTGCTTGGTCTGTCTGGTGGAGTGCGAAAAATGCGCAACCATATGTTGTACCATGCCAGGGCATGAAAACTGCGTCAAAGTGTGCCGCGAGGTGCCCCAAAAAAGTGGAAGATTGTTTAGGAAAATTCTGTTTATCAGATATTTTGATACAACCTCCCACTGCCAAAACAATTTAGCTCATAGTGAATGGAGTGTAACTAATTTAAACCCCGAATTTTTTCACTTGGGTAGTTTTATTCGGTTTATCTTCTGATTTTCTTTAGCCATTCCAATGCAATCATGCTCAACTTTAGCCTGTTCTGAGCAAGTACACGGGATGTTTGTTGCTTCAAAGTTTCCATCAATAATACTGCAGGAGAGCTATGTGCCTTATTATTCCAAAGCGTATTGTATAGGAATTCAACGCCAATGCCCATTGACATATTTAATAGGTTGTTGGGCGTTTTGTTGGAATAAACAACTCCCTCTAATATGTTTTTAACAATATTAATTGGCATTGCCTGCTGATATGCCATGCGTATCTTTCCTACCAATTCTTTCCTTTCTTCCTGCTGCCTTGCTTCCAATAGGTCTATGGCTGCTTTAAGTTCGATTTCATTCTTGATATTTTGCATACTAATTTGATTGAAACATTTTGGAAATAATCATATTTTGAATGGGCACTTTTATCCATTCAGAAATATAATAGTGGTACAATATACCGATAATAAGATACATGCCTGCAACCACAAAATAGCCAGAATATGCTTTTTCGAAAACTTCACTTAGATATAAGGCAAGACCCAAACTTACAGCAATAAAGCTAACGCTTAAAAAAAGTATGGCTATCAGCAAGGTTATCAAATGAGAAATAATTTTTGTAGCCATTTGCAAACTTTTCAGTTTTGTAACCTGGAGACTTGTGTTGCCATAAGTTTCAATACTTTCCACCAGTGTTTCTATTATCAAAGTAGGAGTGTGCATAAAATATGATTGATTAATGATGATGATGATGCAAAGGTCGCAGTGTTGGAGACGTATGGAGTTACACAATAATTTGTAAAAATTGTAAAATTTACACTCGCGCCTCCTAAATACTCCGTTCAATAAGTTTTTCAACATTTTGTCTGTAGCTTTTTCCGCCATACTTCACCATTTTTTTCATCCGTAGCTCCACTACGAACTCAAAAAATGGCTTGTCTGACGAAAAAATCTACTACCCAAAATATCAAAAAACTTATTGAACGGAGTACTAAAACGGCTTCCCATGCGTCAATCCAATCAATTTTTGAGTCATAAATGGGAAAAAATGCAGCGTTTTCAAAGCCAATTGGGTGCTTGTTTTTTTACCAAACAGCAATTGAAGATATTGCCCCGCCCAAATACGAGTGTTGAAATTGTCCTTCCACAAAGTTGAATAACGGCTTATTAGGTCTTCTTTTTTAAGGTTTTCCTTGAAATACAGCGTCAATAAATTGGCTAGAATTTTTGAAGCCCGCATCGCCATACTCATACCGTTGCCGCAAAGGGGCGTAATTGCTCCCGCTGCATCACCTGCCATGAACATGCCATTTGTATAAGTGTCTTTTGGGTGAAAATAGATGTTGCTAATCACCAGCGGTTTTTCATATAGAAAAGTGGATTGCGTAAAATACTTTTTCAAAAATGGGTTCTTGTATAATATGGTGTGTTCCATTGTTTTTATATCGTTGCCCGATTGTTGCAAATTGGCGGACTTTGACAAATAACACAAGCAATAACGCTCGTTGTCCACTTTTGAAATCCCACAATAACCATCTTTGAAATTGTGTAATTCGATGCGATTGGGCGCAAGGTCGGTGAGGATATGGTATTTTACTCCGATATAATTGGGGCGCTTGATAGGTGCTTCAGCAGCGGATTTAGCAAAATTAGGTGCATATTTCCCAAAGCTGCCGCAGACAATTTGAGCCAGATATTTACCTTGTGCTGTCGTTATTTCACTCAAATTTCCATCCATATTTTGAACATCTAACACCTTACAATTTTCATGCACTGAAACACCTAGTTTACGAGCAATTTGACATAAAATATGGTCTAAACTGTGTCTGCTAATGCCAAAACCGCCCAAAGGTAACCGACTATTGAGCATAAAACCATTTTCAGAAGAAATGCCCAATTGCGTGATTATGGGCAAGTTGAGTTGATCCAATTGCACGCCTAATCCGGCTAAAAACCCCCAACTTTCCATTGAAATGTATTCCCCACAGACCCTGTGTTGCGGGTAGTTGTTTTTTTCAAATAAAATGACTTCTATGCCTTGTTGCGCCAATTGGATAGCGAGACCTAGTCCGCACAAGCCACCGCCTACAACGGCGCAAGGGTATATTTTATTCGATATTGGAAGTGTTTCCATAGATGATAATTTCATGTCGAAAAGCCCACTTGTTTTTAACGGAGTAATGCGTTGCGCCCGCCTTGTTGATGATAGCCACCCATTCTCTTTTCTTGAAACCTCGGGCGACTGATAACGGGGCATCATTTTTAACTAAATAGGATTTTGAAAAAAGAGCGGTCAAGGTTTTGATGGCGTAATATGCTATCGGATTGCGTTCTAAGTCATTGATAACCAGGATTATGTGGCGTTTTAGTGAAAAATGAATGAGTTCAATAAGCTGCGTTTCTGTTAAATGATGGCAAAATAAGCAAGCGTGAATGATGTCAATGTCTTGCACATGAAGAAACATATTGCGGTAATCATCGCAGATATAGCGGATGTTTTGAGCTGGATTTTGTTGATTGGCATACTCAATACACGCTGGTTTTAAGTCAATACCAATGAGGTTTAGGTTTATGTTTTTACGGATTTGCCAGCGCTTAATGTGTTTTAGAGTATCGCCACCGCCGCAACCAATATCAATCAACGTGTAAGTTTTATGGGGTTGAATGATTTTTTTCAATGCGGAAAAAGTAATGTCGTAGCCACCTAAAAGGGTATTAATTGTGTCCAATTCTTTGAGGTTTTGGAACAAATCAGCCGTTGGGATATCCTCGGCATCTAAGCGTTCTTTTTGTTGGCTTCGGTATTTGAGCATCATTTAGATGGTATTAAACATAAACGGGAATTTTTGCATTTACTACTTTATTTAAATGCAAAGCCTTTTTGCGGGAAACAAATTGACCGACGACATTTAGTTCCATGGTTTCAACCGTCAAACCCGGTCCGAAAGCGGCAGCAAATATGTTTTTGTCGGACGCATGGGGGTCTATATTATCCAATATTTGTTTCAACACAAAAAGCACTGTAGGAGACGACATATTGCCGAAATCGTTGAGTATTTTATATGATGCCGCCAAATCTGTGGGTAAAAGATCCATAGCGAGGATGAAATTTTCTACAATTTTTTTACCGCCCGGATGTACTGCCCAATGGTCAATGTCTGCTTTGTCCACGCCCAAATTATCCAACATTTGCTTGATATTGTATTTTATCAAGTCGGCAACGTAGGACGTGAGGTTCATAATGAAACCCGTCTCAGCCAGTTGCCACGCCATTTCGTTGTGGCTGTCGGGGATACAAAACGAGTTGAAACCAGTTATTTTTGCTTTTACGCCGAGCGGGTCTTTCGAAGGTTTGCTACTCACCAAAACCGCTGCACTACCGTCTGCAAAAAGAAGATTGGAGAGTAAATAATCATCACTGTAACTGGTTTGAAAATGGAGGGTACAAAGCTCTGTACAAACCACCAATACTTTGGCGTTGG
Organism: Darwinula stevensoni; assembly: GCA_905338385.1. Lineage (NCBI taxonomy): Eukaryota > Metazoa > Arthropoda > Ostracoda > Podocopida > Darwinulidae > Darwinula > Darwinula stevensoni. Next base: position 4,649 of record CAJPEV010003813.1, read on the forward strand.
GGTGGCTGTTGCAAATATCATCGGCTTGTTTCAAGGCAATGATGGCAGCATTGCAGCCCAAAAAATTAACACTACTTCTATGCGTTGAGGGCGATAAATCTAAGGCGTGCATCAACTCAATATCCAAGCCGGGTGCAAATAAACCTGTGCAAGTGACCGTGATAATATGTGTAATGCCGTCCTTTTCTACCTCAAAATTGGGCAGATTATAAATGGCTTTTAAGGACAATTTTAAAGCTTCTGTTTTGAAAATAATCATGCGCTCGGATAGCGTAGGCGTAGGCAAAAGGGCTTTATTGTGTGGGAAAAAAGTATAATCTTCTAAGGCTGATCCATAATCTTTTAAGACTGAATAGCGGGTTGAAATACCTGATTTTGAGGCTAAAATCTTAATTTTTCTTTTAGCGACTTCATCCTCTGTAGTGTTGCTGTAAAACAGCATAAGTGTGCTTTGGTCGTAGCCATATTCGGGTACGGCGGTGGCTATTTTCGTGATATAACTCATTGATTTTTAATATTTTAGAATTAGAACAACAAAGCACGCATTCATGCAAATTGCTGCTATTAGGTTCATCAGCATGGTGTTTTTGAAATTGGCATTTTTCTCATTTTTCAAGACCAAAGAAAACCAATACACAAAGAAGGCAACTATCGGAATAAAGAACAATTGAATGATGTAAAATTGATGGAGTTGGTTGATTGCATTGAAATACATAAAATAAGAGACGTTGCACCATAAGAACATCAGACCCGAAAAAACGAATGTACCTTTGTAGCCTAATTTATAACTTATCGTCACCACGCCATCGTCCAAATCTTGTTGGTGCTGGTAAATCTGTGTCAAAGGATATATGCCTGCAATTTGGAAAGAACAAGCCGCCAATATCCAAATAGTCGTTTCTTGGATGTCCAATGTTGTCTTTGTAATTCCCAAATAGGACATATAATAGGTAAACGCTCCTTGAAAAAAAGTAACCACCAAAAACCCAATAAGGAACGTGAAATAAATAAAAGCGCATTCTATAATATGTACCTTTGCGTTCAAACGAGTTAAAATGTTAGAGAAATATTCAGAAGTCATTGAGAAACAAATGCAATTATTTTTTTCAAATTTGAACGAGCGTGAGCACAAACTGGATTAAAAACTGACAAATCACAGGTCGATGAAAAAAGAATTCAAAGGCATCCAATTATACCCGAGCTAAATTATAGAATAGTAGCTTAGAATGCGCTTTTATTTATTTCACGTTCCTAATGGGGTATTTTTTCAGCCGGATTTGTCTTGAACTATACGCTCTTGATGCTAAAATATAGGCCGCTAAACAAAGTGAAAATGGTATAGATACCCACCAAGCTGCCCCAATCATAGCGGTAAAATCCATCACCAAAGTCACGTAAAATAGTCGTTTCGTAGGCATTGGCGGCTTTTCTAAACCACCAATGCTGTGCTCATCTCTATCCACATAACTGTTGTAACCATTACTTGCAGGGTACACCAATACATGTATAATGATAAAAGGAATTAACACATCGAGCCATGTAAAAGGCACATTTACTTGACTGAAAGCCAGCAAAAAAATGGGCATCAACAACAATGAAAAGGGCAATCGAAGTAGCGTAATGGTGTTTTTATCCAGCATTGTTTTATTTTTTTGCTCATTTTCTTTTTGAATTTGAGTTCAAGTAATTACAACAGGACAAAGGTGATAACATTGGCAAAGGGAAGTGTTACATAATTATGTGGATGAATTGCATTATTTACATAATTGCACTCTTCTTTGGTGGTGCAATGAATGACGGCCAATGTCATTGACTTAAGCTTTCCCGAATGCGTGTGATAGGATAATGATTTATATGATGCCTATGACAGGTATGATTTTCAGCCTCTCGATGTACAAAAAAAAGACTTCCACCGCAAAACGCGAGGAAGTCTAGTAAGTGGGCCCTGAAGGACTTGAACCTTCGACCCTCTGATTATGAGTCAGATGCTCTAACCGGCTGAGCTAAGGGCCCGATAAAAATTCACGATTTTTACATCGTCATTTCTATTGCGGCGCAAATATACAGGCATTTTGGGAATTGGCAAAGCGATATTTAATTTTTTTTTGATTTTTTTACTTGTGCGTTCAGGCAATGTCGTTGACTTAAGCCTTCCCAATTGCGAGTGATAGGATAATGATTTTTATGATGCCTATGATTGCTATGATTTTCATCCTCTCCTTTGGAGGGGTGCCCGCAAGGGCGGGGTGGTTTCATTGCGTATATTTATGATACTTTTTTCGCTACGCTCAAAAATATGATTTTCTGGGTGTTTCCTACGTTAAATGAGTCAAATATCCTATTAAATGAAGAAAGCCGCAAAGTAAAAGCTACGCCGTCAGCAAAAAAACTTCATGTACTCATGTATTCATGTACTCTTCACTCATGTACTCGAAATTTCTGCATTCTGAACTCATGTATTCTGCATTCATGTACTCAAAATTTTTTAATTCAACGCACTTCGCGCGTAAGGGATAGTAGTGGAAATAGCTATAAAAAATCGCCCTTCCGAAATGCTAAAGCGTTAGTAATCAGGCAAATGGCGATTTTTTATAGCTATTGCAGCGGATAGCCCGACCGCACCAGCCCCACCGAAATGACTAAGCTAAGTAATACCACAAAAGGGCTGGTGGGGATACGCCCAAATGATTTTTTTTGAAGGTGTACCTTATCTAAATGTATATTCCACACCGGTCACTTGGGTGAGCAAGGTCGCAGGGGCATCGAGCACTTTAGCATATCCGTGCGGTTTGGGGGTCACGGGGGAATGCGCCGCCAGATAATCGCGCATGGTTTGGTGAAGCGTATATGCTGTGTTTTTGCCCTCTTTTACGTTGGGTATGCGGCAAAGCACGGTGTCGGGGTCGCCATCGCGCTCGCAGGCGCATACGCTATAGGTGCGCGCGAGGTCGAGCGGTGCGCCATTGGTGGTGACCTTTTGCACGCGTTTGCCTTGCTCTCCGAATGCATTAAATTCCACTTCCATACCTTTGAATTTGACGACCCAACCGCCAAAACGCTTGGAAGCATCTTTGGCAAAAACATTGTTCAGCTCCTTTTCTAGCCAGTCAAGAAGTTGCTGACCGGTCACTTTGGCGGTGCGCACGGTGGAGTCCACCGGCAACATATCAAAGATAAATCCTTGTGTGATAGGGATATTGCCGGTGTGGTCGGGTGTGCTGCGCGGCGGACAAAACCTGAAGCCATTGGAGAGCACGATTTCGGTGCCAACGCGCCACGCTAAGGCATCGAGTATCATGGTGTCTATGGTGTTTTCTACCACAAAATATCGGTAAAGCGGCACGGTGCTGTATCCTACTACTTTTTCTATACTTGCTTTGTAGGGCGATTCCATAGCGTTGATAGCTTGTTGCATGGCTTTTTGTGGCTTGTATTTGCGCGGATCCACTTCCATGAGGTCATAATGCTCACCTGTTATTTTGCCATCTTTTACCTCCAGTTGCAGCCTTCCTACGAATGAGCCAAATGCGCCCGGTTCTACCACTTTGGCGTATTTGCAGGCAATGGGCACGCGCACACGCTCGTGGGTGTCGCCTCCAAATATGTAGTTGACGCCCTCGCAGACGGGCAGATTGGCAAGGTTAATCTGTTGTGACAGCCCCAAATGTGCCAGCACAATCACGAAATCGCATTGCTCCTGGTCGCGCAGTACGCTCACCCACTGACTGAGGCACTCTTCGGGTTTGCCGTAGATGATGCCTTTGGAGTAGTTGGGCGATTGGCGGAGTGGCACAAGGTGATCGGTAAGCCCTATAAAACCAATTTTTACGCCAAGTCGAGCAAAAATATAGTACGGCGGGAAAATCAGTTCGCCACGCTTGCCCTCTCCGGCATCGTGAAACATATTGGCGCAGACTTTGGGCGCATGCAGTCCACCGAGGAGCTTTTGCATGGCTTCTTTGTAATAGACCACTTCCCAGTTGCCGGGAAGATATAGGTCGTAGCCCAAGCCATTGAGTAGGGGAGTCATTGCCTTTCCGGTGGTTTTTACCGACAACTCGCTGCCTTGAAACATGTCACCGGTGTCCACGATAAAGGTGTGTGGGTTGCGTTTTCGCAATTGGTCAAACATCGTAGCAAGGTGCGCATAACCGGCGGTTTTCCTGAAAACAGCCTTTCCATTCTCCCAAAAAAGCTCATCATGCGGGTGTATCTGGCAGTGTACATCGGTAGTTTGTAGCAGAGCGATAGTGCCTGAAAGCGGCGCTATTTCTGTTGTTTCGCCTTGCAAGACTACTTGGTCGTCATCTGCAACCTGATTAGTGGTTTTTGCATCTAAAATGCTGGGTACCAGGCTTGCGCCAAGCCCCAAAAGGGTACTTTTCTTTAGAAAATCTCTACGCGTTTTGCCTGACATATCCATAAATTTATTGAGTCCAACTACTTGAAATTAACGATTTTTTCCGAATGCGATAATCGGTTCGAAAGGTCCGTATTTGTGCTGTACTTCGGGGAAAGTATCGGCAAACGGGCCAAACGGATGGTCGAAAGGTTTTTTCTCTATTTTGGGCCAATCCTGCTTGAGGAATGGGTGCTTGGGGCGGGGTTTCGAATTGACGAAAGCAGCCACATCCCATGCCTCTTCGTCGGTGAGTTGAGGGCTGGTGTAGCTCGCTCCAAGCGGCATATTCGCTTTTACGTAGCCGGCGAAACGCGACATTCTAAACAATCCGGCAGCTTCGTTGTAGCTTCCATCGCCCCATAGCGCAGGGTACAAACGAGCGGTGCCGGGCATCGGTAAGCCTTGACCATCTACGCCGTGGCACGATACACATTTGCCTTCATATACTTTTTGCCCTAGTTCGGGGCTAGCGGCGCGGTTCAGAAAAGGCACTTCTACCAATCCGGATCCTTTAGGTTTTATGCCGCGCGGTACACTTGTGCCAAGCCATTGAATGTAAGCAACGATAGCCTGCATCTCTCTGCCGGTGGTATCGAGCGCTTCGCCATTGAGGCTGCGCTCGAAGCAGTCGTTCACCCGCTTTGGGATGGTCTCGTAGGTGCTGCTACGTGCACGGAGGAGCGGGTAGGTGCTCGCTACGGCGAAATAGTTGTTGCCAAAAGGCTTGGCGCCTGCATCGAGATGGCAACTTTGGCAATTGAGGCGATTGATGGTTCCGGGTTTTACGCTGCCTGTTTCCCCGAAATAATCTTGCGTATATGCTACTAAATCGCGCCCATAAGCAATCAAATCGGCATTTGCATCGGTTTCAGCAAGAATTGGATCGGGGGCTTCCCACACTTTTTCCTTATCGAAAATAGGCAAATACTGCTGACGCAGGTGTTGGACTTGTAGCTTTTGGGTGCTGTTGTCCCAGTACATAGCCGCAATTCCCCCAAAAATCATGAATAAAATGAAAGCCCACAAAGTGCGCTGACTTTGGCGGAGCACTTTCATGATTTTGGAAGATGTCACGCTCATCACGGGGTCGTCGGCCATCTTCTTATTGGTCATAGCCAACCAGCGATTCACCGTAAAAAGTAAGACCGTAAGAAGGATAATTACCAGCCACAGAATCGGATAATAATACGTGTTGCTCATAGTGTGTAGTGTGTTTTAGTGTGGGAGCTTTTCCCTAAAATAGCCATAAACCCAAGTGCCAGCGATAGCACTAAAAACTGTAATGAATATCGCCCATGCGCCTGTGCCGATTTGCGCAAAAAGCGGTCCCGGGCATGCACCGGTCATAGCCCATCCAAAGCCGAATAGCAGCCCACCATATATCTGTCCGACGCTAAATTTTTTGTCATGAAATATCACATCTTCGCCATAAATAGTCTTTATTTTCAGCTTTTTGATGAGAAAAACTGACAATGCACCCACCACAACGGCTGTGCCGATCACGCCATACATGTGGAAAGATTGCAAGCGAAACATCTCTTGTATGCGAAACCACGATACGATTTCGGCTTTCACAAACACTACACCGAAAACAAGTCCGACAGCCATGTATTTGAAATTGTACCACCACGGGTGCACTTTTTCGGACTCATTGATGCACATGGCATCGAGCGCACGTTGGTCGTGTTCGGGTATTGAAATGGCTTCAGGAGCCGTATATTTTGCTGAGTTTGACTGTATATTTGCCATAATTGATTACATATTTAAGATGATAGGGAGGATGAAATTGGCCATCAAAAAGCCACCCACCATAAAGCAAATGGTAGCCACCAAAGATGGCCATTGCATATTGGAGAGTCCCATGATAGCGTGCCCCGATGTGCAGCCGCCGGCGTAGCGCGTGCCAAAACCTACCAAAAATCCACCGATAACCATCATAATAAAACCACGAGCGGTCATCAGGCTCTCAAAAGAAAAAAGATCGGAAGGCGTCAATCCGGCAGCCGGTTTCAGACCATAACCCGCCAATTCTTGCGCCAAATCGGCATGAATTTGCAGTGGTTCGGGATTCTGAAGCAGCAAAGTAGCTAATACAGCACCCAGAATAATGCCGCCGATGAAAAAGAAATTCCAGATTTCTTTTTTCCATTCATACTTAAAAAAGGGGATGCCCGCAGGCAAACAAGCGGCACAAATATGCCTCAAATTGCTCGAAATGCCAAAATGCTTGTTGCCGATAAGCAGCAGCGTAGGCACAATAAGTCCGATAAGCACGCCGGCTACCGACCAATGCCACGGTTGTGAAAGAAATTCTAACATAGAAAAAATTAAATTGTGTTGATGCGGTGAAGATAAAAAAACGTGTAATTATACGCCAAAATATGAGTTCAAGTACTTATTAGCTTTATGATATACGTGTTTTTTTGAAAAAGAGTGAAAGTTTTTAGGTTCCTCAAGGGAAATAAGTCTTATGCTTTGCAAAAATGAGGGCAGCCGCTTCCTAAAAAAACTGCCATTTAGTTACGTGTTTCAGGCTTTGGGCTAGTATCGGCAGTTTTTTAGGAAGCGCCGGGCTATCCGCTGCAATAGCTATAAAAAATCGCCCTTAGGGTGACATATGTAGTTTAGCCATTCGTCGGGCGTTTTTTATAGCTATTTCCGCTTCTATCCCTGCTGCGGGGCTTACTATTTACCCACAAAATGAAAAACACCTTTTTATTCGAAAAACGGACAAAACCCAAAATAACCAATTCAACCAAGCCCAAGCGTTAGGACGAGCCTTATGGAAATTCAGATTTTGGGCATAAATAAATCGTGCCGCAGGCAAAAATAGTCATTTTGAAAACTGTTTGAGCGAAGGGGGTAATACTGCGCTTCTAATCCTTTGTTACCCGACCAATAGCACAACTTACCATCGATTTTACTTGGCGTCCAAGTGTATTTTCACCAACGAGCGGATAGCCCATGGCGGCCAGCTTTTGCACTAGGGCATCTGCATGCACCAAATGTTCATCGAAGCTGATGGTTACCGTCCCGCTCACGTTATTGGCTTCGGCTTCTTGTACACCCTCCATTTCTTCCAGCCCTTTTTTTATGCTGTGCATACAACCGCCACATTTTATATTTTCCACTTCAAATGAAGTGGTGATTAAGTCCGTGACATTATCTTTTTGCATATGGCTATTTTTTTATTTTGTATATACTTGATTGAGTAACGCCACAAAGGTGCGGTTGCGCTTTGTCAGTATATGGTGACTTTTGTCACATTCCGCCAAATCATGAGGTACCTTTCAAAATAGAATTCCAGTACATACGTGGAAGCACCTGTTTTTTCAACTGATACATCGACCAACGCTCCTTTGATTGGTCGAATGGGAAAGTCTCCATAGGTTCGTTGTTGTAGTCAAACTCCGCCAACACCAATTTGCCATAACCGGTGACTAATGGACAAGAAGTATAACCGGTATAAGAGCCGGTGTGAGCTGTTTTTTCCATAGCACAAAGCACATTTTGCACGACCACCGGAGCTTGTTTGCGTATAGCTGCGCCGGTTTTGGAGATAGGCAAGCCGGCAGCATCGCCTAAAGCAAATATATTCGGATATCTTACATGCTGAAGCGTGTTTTTATCTACATCTATCCAGCCGGCAGCATTGGCGAGTGGGCTGTTTTTTATGAAATCGGGAGCACTTTGCGGCGGTGTTACGTGTATCATATCGAAGTTGACCTCATACACTTGGTCTTTGTTGCTCTCTCCAAATCCTACGAAAGTCGCTTTGTGGTTGGGGCCGTCTATTTCAGTCAGGTTCACCATGAAATTGAGCTTGATATCCGCGCGTTTGCACACCTCCAAGAGCGTTTTCTCGTATTTGGGTACGGCGAAGAGCTTGCCCACGCCACTCCAATACTGTATATCTGCCTTGCTCAACATGCCATGTTTGCGGAAATAATCGGCTGCCATATACATGATTTTGTGGGGAGCGCCGCCACACTTCACTGGTGTAGATGGATTATGAAAAATTGCCTTTCCACCTTTGAAATTGCTGATGCACTCAAAAGTATAAGGAGCTACATTGAAGGAGTAATTGCTGCATACATTGTTTTTGCCTAGTGTTTCGGGTAGCCCCTTTATGGCAGACCAATTGAGCTGTATGCCCGGACAAGCAATCATAAAATCGTAGGAATAGGTGCCTTTATCGGTGACTACTTCGTTTTTCTCCGGTGCGAAGCTGACAGCTTTTTCTTTTATCCATTTTACGCCTTTGGGCATCACAGAGGCTTCTGAGCGCTCCGTTTTTTGGATGTCAAAAACACCACTCCCTACAAGTGTCCAGGCGGGCTGGTAGTAGTGCTTGTCGGCAGGGTCGATGATAGCTATGTCCAATTTGGAGTTCTTGCGGAGCAGTTGCGCTGCCACAGAGATACCTGCGTTGCCGCCCCCAATGATGACGATTTGATGATGTGCCATAATAAATATAGTATTGTAAAGTGAATGATTATTTTGATATTCAGCATTTTTTAGTATTTCTGTGCGTAAAAGTAGGTGAGTGCCGCTTATTACTCTGTAACTTTGGTTACAAAGCTTTGTTTCGGGGGATAGAACGCGGATTTTTATGATGTTTTTATGATTTTTTTGTTTTCTCTACTGGGTGTATATTATGATTCTTTTTTCGCTTTATTGCGCGGTCAAACCACGAATAAATTCGTGGGCTTAAAAACGAATACCCACCCACGATTAAAATCGTGGGGTGGGTGGGATTCCTTAGTTTATCACACCTCAAATTTGATAAACTCCTTAACTTATGACCTCAAGCGTGAGGGCAATGTTATTGAATCAAGAAATTTTTAGAATAAAAGTAGAAGGTGTTCATGACCTCGGAGAGGTCAAATATTAGTAGGAGACGGTTGCAGGATACCATTACGACCTCGGAGAGGTCGAATATTCAAAGCGAAGAAAAGAACTAAATTTGAGCAATATCGCTTTAAATTGCTAGGAACTGGCTGTCGAAACCAATATTCGACCTCTAGCGAGGTCGCCAAAACACCAACGCTTTATAGCTACCAATATTCGACTTCTCCGAAGTCGGTAAAAATCTAATTAATCCTTAATTCAATGACATCAAGCGTGAGGGATAGTAGCGGATGCCAACAAAAAAACGCCTTTGTACAGACTTTAAACTGAAACAGCTCGGCCCAAATAACCCCAAAAACTTGAGCGAAGCCGCTACCAAAGGCGTTTTTTTGTTGGCAGCAGCGGATAGCCCGACCCAAAACCGGCTAGTTACTCCGCCAAAGTTTCCCGATAAGCTTAGAGCCGGTTTTTGGGGCACGCCCAAAGGGGAATAATTGCGATTCAGCTGCTGTAAAATTGCCACAAATTGCCACAAATTGCCACAGATTCAAAGGTGTGCGCAGCATACCAAAAGAAAAATCCGTGTAAACTCCGTCTAACCCGTTTCATACTGACTCTGGCGTTCAGCCCAAAGTCCGCGTTCGGTTCTCCCGCATCGCGTTTGCACCTCATTAACACCGCCTTTTTTAGCCTATTTTTTCAAAGATATGCCTTAACGCAAAAGTTAAAGTTTTGCTATGATGCCTTAGGGATTCATAACAAAAAGCCATGATTTCCTTGTTTTTCAGGCATTTTCACAGCCCAAAAGTCGCCTAGCTAGCATAACGTATAATTTTTTTAGTTAAATGATGCAAAGTACTAAAGTATCAGCGAATGCCGTTGTAATTTTGTCATCAGCCAAAGGATTCGTTCTGCCGGCAGCTCTCCCATTAAATAGTGAAATAAACCGATTACATGCTTTCGGGGATTCAAATGAATCTCCTCGAAGGTCTATTTGATGGTGAACTGGCTTCCGGCACAACAAATCATTTTTAAATGCGGATACCATGTTAATCAAATTTACACACTTTTTTTCTTTTCTTTTAATCCTATCCTTCGCAAGTTATTCTTCCCGCACATTTGGTCAATCATATAATATGCCCGGTTCTGGGGTTATCAACACCTGTTCAGGTACCTTCTACGATAGTGGTGGGCCTACAGACAGTTATAACAACAATCAGGATAGGACGGTGACGTTCTGTTCGCACAATGGGCTACCCTTGAGTTTCACTTTTACCCACCTGAGCTTAGAGAACAACGATGATTTTCTCTATGTTTACGATGGCGCTACGGTAAGTGCTCCGCTTATGGCGACGCTTACCGGCAACTCGCTGCCCGGCGTGATTACTTCATCTACCGGGTGTATTACTTTTAAGTTCACTTCGGACATTTTATGGACCTATTCGGGATGGGCAGCTACCATCACGAGTGTGCAGCCATGCACTGCGCCGCCGCCGCCACCCGATCCGACCGATTGTGCCACCGCCACCAAAATATGTGGCAATGGATCGCTCAATTACAACAGTCTGGGTGCCGGTGTGGACGAGTTTCCGTTTGGTATTGGCTGTATTGAGGCCGGCGAACACCAGTCTTCGTGGTATGAAGTATATGTCAGTGGTAGTGGTACCCTGGCTTTCGATATCATACCCAATGCCGGCAACAATGAAGACTATGATTTTGCCGTGTGGGGACCCAATCCCGATTGTGGCAACCTAGGGGATCCGCTGCGCTGCTCTTTCGCCAATGATGGTTGTACTTATTGCCCTTCTACAGGTATGGATCCAAGTTTTACCGATTTATCCGAGCCTTCCACAGGAGATGGTTTTGTAGCCGCCATCAATGCACAAGTGGGCGACCGTTACCTGATTTTGGTGGACAATTACAACTCTTCTGCGGAAGGTTTTGTGCTCAATTGGACGGGTACAGCGCAGTTGGGCAATATCACTGTAGATGCCGGACCCGACCTTGCCGTCTGTTACGACGAGAGTTTTACGCTTCAAGCAAGCCAAAATGGAGGCAATTTTCCTTATTATAAGTGGACAGCCACCCCAAATAATGCTATTACGTTTTTGAGCAATCCTAGCGAACTCAATCCAACCTGTGTGATACCTTCCAGCTACACCGGCGGTCCCATTACCTATGCTTTGAGTGTAGTGGAAAACAGTTGCAATGGCGCCGACCAAATAGTGGTAACGCCCGGCAATCTCTCTTTGGCGGGTACGGTCACCGACCCTAATTGCACGCAGACCACCGGGGGTATCGATCAGACTATCACCGGAAGTTCCGGACCTTTCGTGCTTACATGGTCGGGAGGTTTGCCGGCTACCGAAGACCAAGCGAACCTCGCTCCGGGAACTTATTCCGTCACCGTCACAAGCGCATCGGGCTGCGAAGGCACGGCTACCTACCAAATAAATACACCTCCGCCTCCGCCAAGCGTCTCTTTAGGGCAGGGCGTCACGCTTACTTGTACTAATCCGACTACGATTCCTACACCCACCGTGTCAGGTGGCAATGCCCCTTTGATATACACGTGGTCAGGCGGATTGTCGGGTGCAAACCCTACCATTACAAGCGCCGGGAGCTATGGACTCACCGTCACAGACGCGGGAGGCTGTAGCGGTACAGCGAGTATCCAGGTGCTATCAGATATTGTACTTCCCGATGATGTATCGGTCATAGGCGGCGAAGTCAACTGCCTGTCGCCAATATTGACCATCCAAGCTTCCGGAGCAAGTTTGGCGGCGCCGAATACCTTTACGTGGAGCGGACCCGCCTTTGTGGGCGGACAACAGACGCTTACGCCCCAGGTGAACCAAGCCGGTAGCTATCAGCTTCTGATCACAAACCCTACGAATGGTTGCACTTATTCCACTGAGGCAGCTGTCACCAAAAATACCGAAGCTCCCCAAGTAGAAGCCGGTGCCGATGCGCAAATAACCTGTATAACTACCAATTACACCCCTGTAGCGACCATCACAGGTGCCATCAATCCCGGCTACCAATGGGCGGCATCGCAAGGCGGCGTCATTACCTCCGGGCAGCAATCGCTTTCGCCGGTAATCGCGCAGGCGGGCTTGTACAAGCTCACCGCCTCCAATCCTCTCAACGGATGTGTTGGCTCAGATTCGCTGATGGTCACCGAAAATACCACCCCACCTATGGCTATGGCTGGACAAGACGTACTTGCGCCTTGTGGCGACACAGCGGCCGCACTATCGGTCACCGGCTCAAGCGAAGGCTTTTTGTTCACCTATTTATGGTCAACTGCCGAAGGGCATATCGTCACACCAGCCAACGGCTCGGTCATCACTGTGGATGCGAGTGGCGTATATAAACTCCTGGTGTCTAATACCCAAAATGGCTGTACCGACTCCGATGAGGTGTACGTATCAGTCAATAGACCCCAACCCACCGCTGTCGTAGAGCGCATATCGCCTGATTGTTTCGGGGAGTTGGGCTTCATATCTATACAAGGCATGCAAGGCGGAGCGCCTCCGTATCTATATTCCATCGATGGTGGCGCCACCTACGGTAAAGCTTCCGACTTTGAAGATTTGCCGGCCGGCACCTACCAAGTTATGCTCAAAGACACCGCAGGATGCATATTCGCGGAGACCGTCGTTTTCGAAGAAATACTGGTGCCTGAGGTGACCGCCCAGCTCGACAACTTTGTGGCTTTTGGTCAAGAGACACAGCTTGAGGCAGAAACCAATCTTTTCCTTGCTCAAATCGATACCATTATCTGGTCGCCGAGTACTTTCTTAACCGATACCCAGCATCCACTCAAAAAGCGAGTAGCTACCTACGACAATATGGAGTACCAAGTGACCGTAATCAGCAATACTGGTTGCAAAGACCAAGCGACCATACGGCTATTTGTAGAAGCGCCGGGCGTATGGGCGCCCAATGCCATCAGTCCGGTGCATGGCGAAGGACCAAATAAGTTTTTTACCATTTTCTCAGCAGAAAATACCGTGGAAACCATTGCCAATATGGAGGTATTTGATCGTTGGGGCAATATGGTGTACTCCGGCAAAGGGCTGCAAACCAATATCCCATCGGCAGGTTGGGATGGCACCATGCACGGAAAACCACTTAGCGAAGGTGTATATGTGTGGACCGCCAATATCGTACTTGCCAATGGCAAAAAACTTGCCTTGAAAGGCGATATTACTTTGTTGGATTGAGCTAAGTACTTAAATTTGAAGACAAACGCCTTAAATTCAATTACAATTAGGGCAGCCGCCTCAAAAACTGCCATTTTACAGTACCACAAACCCAAGCTGTAGAATCGGCAGTTTTTGAGTCGCCGGGCTATCCGCTGCAATAGCCCTTTTTGTGCCTTTTTTCGCCCTGCGTTTGGGTGTTCGGGCAAAGACGTTGCACTGCAATGTCTTAGTTTTGTAGGGAAATTTACAAAAAAGGCACAAAAAGGGCTATTTTCGCTTCTATCCCTGCTGCAAAAGACCATCACTACCTCCCAACCCTATAACATATCTTATTGAAAACCTTTACCAGATACATTTCTCAAAGAAACTCACCTCACCATCTTAGTAGGCAATGAAGTCACCGGCTCCGTTCAACAAGGCTCAACCGCCAATGGTGGGCTTAGGGAGTTGTGGGTAGTTTAGTCCTTCATCTAGCCCACCAGTGACGGTTAAGCCCTGAATGTTCTGCTCAGTTTTCAATTTTTATTTTTCCAATATTTGAAGTTATTATTGTATATCCATCCTCAAAAGGATTCGACATAACGATATTACCCTCAATCCTTTCTTTAATCAAATCAAGCATTTCCTCTAATTCTATATAATCTTTTGACTCACTCTTGAAAAATTTCTTTAGAAGAAAAAGGCAAATGGAGTGTAATTCTTTATTGAAAAATTGCTTGAAATCAGTTAGTAATTCAAGCAGGGCAAATTTTTCAAGACCGTTTTTTCCTAGTAATCCATCGAATTCGTGTTCAACCGTTGGTCTTGAAATTTTGAAAAAATCACGATTCCCATTTTCAGAATAATCAACATTATGTGCTGCAACTTTATTCCTTAATTTTATAATTTCAAGCTCCTTTAGTTTTTTGATGATTTCTTTCTTATCAGGTAATTTGAAAATCTCGTACAGTTGCGCGATTACTGACTTTTGAAGGTTTATTGCATTCAAAATACCGTACATTCTCAAATATTTTTCTCCAATATTGTTCTTAATTCTTGTTGGTCCTTGTAGTCCAAACTCTTGAAAATCTCGAATCGCCATTTCTGTATCTTCTATCAACCAGTAGCAACTTTCAATAACTTCATATTCGAAGTTGGCATCAAGACAAAATTTCTTATTCAGTATCTTACGATACTCATCTTCACTTACTCGGTTCCTCACTTCATTCTTGACTTCAATTCTCACATAAACTTGATTGAGGAAATAAGCTAAATTTTCAGATATGGTTTCATTTTGATAATCCATTATTTTCTTTTTTATTTAGTTGAGCAGACGTGGGCATCTACGCCGTGCCGCCTGCGCGCAAGCCTTTCGAGCGTAGGCGAATAGGCGGCATTTACGTAGATGCGTTGTTAGCTGTTTTCGTATTATTCAGGTATCAAAATATCCTTACCGTCATTCCCCCATAGGTCTATTCTTCTAAATTTATATTTAGCAGCCCAATAACAAGGTGAAACCTGATTTGATATGTATTGTACATTTATTGTAATGTGTTCCTTGTTAGGTGAGATTGCCATACCATAAAATCTAGTATTTGGTTGATAGGTCTCAATTACTGAATAACTGCCATCATTAATATTAGTTTTGCCAACCACTCCAACACCACACCATAATATAGTTTTGCCATCACCAAGGCTAAGTGTTTCAATCACTGTGCTATCACCAATATTATCTATTAGTAAATTATGAATTGGGGTAATTTCCTTTGTTAAAGTGTTATATAATTTCAAAGTCTGTATTGTAGGCGAACTTCCTGATGCTGTTAAATAGCTTATTCGATTCTTATCAAACCAACTCCAAGCACCCGCTGCAAGTAATTGAGGTAGTGTATCAATATGCACACCACTTTCATTAGCAATAAAGTAAGAAGTGCTTCCATTTAATTCTCTATTGTAGAAATACAATGATCCCTCAGGATTCCATTTAGCATCTCTGTTATATTGACCTTCGAATGTCAATTGGGTCAAACTATCTCCATTTGATTTTACTTTCCAAATATTTTGGTCATCCCCAGTATAAATTAGCCAGTCTTTTACACTCCAATCTACGCTATAAAGACCATTATTTGCTACTTTTTTTTGCTCACCTGTACAAAAGTCAATGACCCAGACTTCATGAGTATATACAGTAGCACCTAACAAATTGAGTCTCATATAGGCTAATTTATTTTTGTTATTTGGGTTATAAACTGGAAAAAAATAGGCGTACTTAATTTCGGGTATAGTAACTTCTTGGCAATCTAAGCCACTATTACAATTCTCGCACAGATTAAATATTGTGTCTTTGGCTGAAACCAAATAACTTTCAAAACAAGGGTCAGAGACTGACATATTCTCATGACAACAACCTGATATTAGGTATAAAAAAAGTGATAAGCATACGACATATATTAAATTCATAACTTTAAATTTAAATGGCAGACTATCACCTTTAAGTAATAGTCTGCCAAGAATTACCATTTAGATTTTTACAAATTTTGTCGAAAATATTTTACTTTTTGTGTAAATATTGAAAAAGTAAATGCCTGAAGGAAGTTCCTTCACATCTATTGTCGTATTTTGATCACTTGCTCCAAATTGGATTGGCTCTGCTAGTAGCACCTCTCTCCCAACAATATCAATAATATCTATTCGGTGAATATCCTCTTCCTCATCTTTATTGATAACTGACCTTTCGCAGGTGAAAAATTTGGATATTTGAAAAATTAGATTAAAGCGCGATCTTTGCGGAATAAAGCAAAGTCATGAGCGATTACGAATTATTAGACATTTACACAGATTACTTAATCTCCTCGATGCGGTTAGTGACAAGTACTGGATTATCAGNTACTTATGCCCATAAGCATACCTTTTTATCATATCTGTAAAATTTATCAATTCTCATAATTTTTGACCTGCGAAAGGTCAGTTGATAATTTGAATAATGCCATCTGTTGGGTTCGGAAATAATAGAAATGAACCATTATTACTTGCTTCCTGTGTAGCTGTATTTGTACAGGCAATAACTGAATAGGTTAATTTAGCATTTTCAATTGTAGAGGGAATCCATGCATCAACACCAGTAGTAGCAATATGATATACGTAGCCTTCTAGAGTTGCGCCCGCCGCTGTAGGTGTACCAACAAATTTGGTATGTTCAACAGGAATTATTTTGTCTATTCCAATAAATACATTTTGAACCTTATCAAATACAGTCGCACCGCTATGCCGTTCCCAAAAGTGTGTTAATTGACTTCCTGCTGTCAGTGCAGTATTAATTGTTGCTGTTACTTTAAAGACATCAACTGTGTAAAAACCTGCATCAAACATAAATCCATCCTCCCGCATGAAAGGTTCAACTAACCTGAGAAATGCATCCTCTTGAACCAAAGTACTTGTTTTGGTATGTGTATTAACATCAGTACCAAAATGTAAAACGTTACACCCTTCTCTATTAATCATTTGAAGCGCTTCTCCAGCATTCAATCTGCCAAATCCAGTTTGTTCATTATATCCTGTGGTAGCAGGAAAATCTGTAACATCAGTTGCAGATGCCTGAATAACATATTCTATATCCTCCTGAACAAGTTGGGTTGCAGTTGGGTCGTCAGGGTTGTAGTAGCTTAGCATCAAAGCTGTTACACCTGTTGCATGTGGAGTAGCACCAGATGTTGCGCTAATCCCTCCATATGTATTATCAGTAGTTCCTGTAGAAGAGCCAATTGTTCTCACTAACTGCCACCTACTTGGTGCCGCAATGTCAATTACATTCCCAAATCTACATTCGTTATTATAATTGCCTTCAGTATTTGTACCTCCTACACAAATAACCCATTCATCTTGTGAGGTTCCAGGATACCGTGGAGTATTCACATTTGTATTGCCTCTCGAAGCGGATATAACAACGCCCATTCTATTAGCAGTATGTAGTTTTTCTCTGAGCAAAAAATCATCATCACTGTTTGATGCATCTACATCAACGTCAAACCCTCCACTACAATTGATAGCGTCAACATCATATAGAGTCACGGCATCTCCAAAAGCTTCAATAATATTACTGTTGGGGGTTATACCAACAAAGGCTTTAAGAGCAACAAGCCTTACACCATTTGCATTTTCGCTTCCTCCAGCTATTCCAGCAACACCTATTTCATTGTTTCTAATTGCTCCAATCACGCTTGCTACCCTTGTGCCATGTTGCCCATCATCATTTACATTATTTTCACTTATTGGTGTATCATTCCCATAATCATACCCATCAATCACTACAGACTCATCAAAATCTGGTCCTCCAAAATCCTCATGTGACCACCTCACTCCAGTGTCTATTATCGCAACCTTGATATTGTCAGTACCTCCTTCGGCTATACACCAAGCGGGTTCCATATTTATGTGACCATTTGAATACTCATCTGTTGGGTGGAGATTTCCTTGTGTGCTGTATAGCGCGTCATTTGGTTCACAATCATCAACGGTTACAATTCTGTTGACCTCTGCAATACGTATGAAATTCTTCAATGATTCACTTTCTAAAGTATCACTAAGCACATATTCATTAGTTATGACTTGATAATCCTTTGGAACAACCAGAACTAAAGTATTGTAAAAATCTGGTATTCTAACATTATTTCCTCCTCTTGACACTCTCATAGTATCACCCGTGGTCATGTGTCTGTGTACTTTTATTGCAACCCACTTGCTAAAGCCAGCTCCAGGTCCTAACTTGGTATCAATTGCAGAAACAACATTGGATGGTAGAATTGACCCTATTTCTGCGAAACGGCGTTCTTTACTATTGATAAAGTCATTCGAAATTAAATTTGGCTTGAATCTCACCAAAACTTCTTTTTTAATCAAGGTTGCCTGACCCTGTGAATTAATATGAGGAGTCAATTCGCGTATAAGTTTACCATACTTCAATGAAGAATAAATCAACTCCCCACTTTCCTCTTTTATTCCTGTTACTAGAACATCTCCATTTGTCAAGACCTTAATATCAGTTGGTTTTGCTTCATCACCTTCCCCGCTTTCCACACGTTTTTCCCATTGTGTTTGTCCTGAACCATTTAGTTGTAAAGTCACCCATGATGAATTTACTCCATTTTTAATTACACCAGTCATTATGAGGTTGCCTTGAGCATCCAACATCCCTTTTCTAGCTAGTGCCTCAGTTTCACCTTCGCCGTATTTTTCACTCCAAGTAAGGTCACCATTTGCAGCATATTTTAATGCGATAAACACCTTCTTTCCCCCCTCCATACTAGCATACCCACACGCATAAACATTTCCTCCTGCGTCCACACATACACTTGTTGCTCTATCATCCCCTCCTGTAAAATCAAATGTCTTTTTCCAAACCAAATCAAGGTTCGTATTCAGTTTGAAAGTCTGAATGTCAAAATTAACACCGTCTGCCGTTGTACTGCCTGTTATGTATAGATTGCCAGCAGCGTCTTTAGCAAGCGCACTCGGTTGGTCATAGCCCAATCCTGGGTTTGCCACCCTCAAACTATCCATAAGACTGCCTGTAGTGTTATACTTAAGCGTTAGGACGTCGTAGTTCAAAACATCAGTAGCACTACCGCCAGAAACAACAATTTTCCCAGCATTATCAAATGACATTGCTATTGGAATATCATGCAGATTAGAAGTATGATTGAAACGATTTTCCCAAGTAGTTGCACCTGTGCTTCCGTTTAGTTTAAGTGTCAGGTAGTCTGCAAGTGAGTTAGTACCATAACTCGGTCCAGTAACATATACCTCACTACCTGAAGTGTTACAAATAATAGCCACGGCAGCGTCATCATCATTTCCATTACCGTTATAAGTTTTGTGCCAAAGTTTAGTGCCAGTACTGTTGTATTTCACCACCAATATATTGTGTTTAGTGGTTGCATTCTCGTAATAACTACCTGCTACATAGATATTATTAGCAATATCTGTTGTCAAAGACACACCATAATTTTTACTGTTTACAGAGATAGCAAAATTTTTTTGCCAAATTATCGTACCGTCAGTATTTTGTTTTGTAAGTAACAAAGCAATTTGCGAAGGAGAAATGACAGTATTTCCAGTTGTTATAATATTGCCGCCCCCATCAATCACAGATGCTGACCAATCAATTGCGGAAGGGCTTCCGAAAGATTGTTCCCATTTTTTGTTCACCAATACTTGTTGAGCAGACATAAAGTTTGGAAGTAATAGCATCAAATTAATGATGCAAAAATACAGATTTTTCATACAATTTCAAGTTTTACGTGAAGAAATGCTTTATAAATAGGATTCTAAGGGTACATCACCATCTCACGAAGGGGGATGCTCAGACTGCCTTAGCAAAGCAACCTTGAGCGAAAAGAGTTTTTTAGCCATCATTTACCGTTTTTATGTTATAAAATATTGCTGGAATAGACTTTAAATATAATATTTATTTATTATAATATTTTCAATCACTGCCATCGTGAGCATATGCGAAGTGGCGGCAGTGTCTAGCCAGCGATGCGAGTAGAGCGCTTTGCCGCCATTTTCGTATATGCATTGATGGCAGTCCTATTTATTATTATTGACCAAGATTCAGCAAAAACAGTTGGGCAGCCGCCTCAAAAACTGCCCTTTTGCAGTATCACAACTTCAAAGAGTAGAATCGGCAGTTTTTGAGTCGCCAGGCTATCCGCTCCAATAGCCCATTTTGTGCCTTTTTTCGAACAGCGTCAAGGCTGTAAAGGTAATAAAATCGCACCGCAACGTCTTAGTTTTCGTAGTAAATTTCACAAAAAAAGGCACAAAAAGTGCTATTTCCGCTTCTATCCTTGCTGCAAGTGAGCGTATCACATGCCCACAACCACACCTATTTTTCAAGCATCTCATCACCGCCAAACAACTTTCATCGCCCAAGCCGTTTCCTTGCTTATTTTTTTATTTTTTTATTTTTTTATTTTTCTTTCTAGTCACTGCCATCTCCAGTTATACGCAACCCCCGAGTAACTAAAATACGCATTGCGCATTTTACATACTCATCTATTGCGTATAAGTAAATCTCGCTGTAACGTTCAAACTGCATACACTCCAAAGTTGGAAGGTATGTAGCTTGCAGTTGGTTTAATAAATGTTGTCACAGGTGTGGCAAAATACGCGGAGCACAATTCCGATCGACTATAATAAAGCTGCCACCTTTGCACAAAGTTTACCCATTGCAAACACAAATATAGCTACTTCACCTTGTTTTTTAATGAAAATGAGTTTTTTTAGTGATTTATTTCCTTCTTCTAAGCATATTCCGTTGCTGTAGGATGTTACAGCCGCTTAGGTTATTTTTCTCGCTTCTTTTAAGCCAGTTTCGTTGCCTTTTGTCGGCATTTTCGTAAAGCCGTTGATTGGCGGTTATTTATTGGAGTGGCTTGCAATAATTTGCTTTACTTGCTCAACTTTCATGTTTAGTGCATCCGCAATCTTTTCAACTCCAATTCCAATTCTATTTAATCCAATTACAGCCTCTATCTCTTTATCTTCTCTGGCTTTTTTTATTATTTCTTTTGCATCAATCTCAATATTGTGATTTCTGCTCGCAATATTCATCATGTGACGCAAGTAAGCATCGTATGCTTTTCGCTCCTTTTCAGGAAGTTTCATTGCATCCAACTTTTCGTTCGCTTCTTTCAAGCCTTTGGCTGAAAAAGTAGGTTTGATTTCAGCGTTCTTCAAAAAATATATCCATTCATCCAATTTGTCTTTTACTTTATTTCTAAATTTTCCCGTTTTAATCACCCAATACTCAGGGTAAATTTCATGGACGCTACCTTTATTATAGACCTCGACCTGCTTCTCGGAAAGCCCTAAAATATCGCCCTTATGGATGCCCTTAAACACAGTTGTTCCATGATAAACATAATCCTTGCCTTGTCCTAAATCAAAATAGGCAATCGTTATAGAGATAACCTTCTTGACGTTGGCATATGCCTGATTTTCTCGAATGTGTTCAGTGATGGCTTTTGAGGCTCCGAAAAGCATCCGATGAAAATAGTCGTACTCTTGTGTGTTTTGAACTTCGATGATTACAAGTTCACCTTTTTGATTCTCCACAAGTATGTCCACCCGATTGAACTTGTCATCGGCTTCCTCTTTATTCCCTTCGCTTTCGAGGACGTTTTTGATTTTCACTTCATCTTCGAGCAACTCAGAAAGAAACCCTTCAAGTATGTCGAAGTTCGCTTTGTGGCGAAGCATTTTTTTCATCGCCCAATCGAAACGGATTAATTTTTTTGCCATTGTTTAATTTTTGCCACAAAGGTACAAAGAAACTCCTGCTTTTGCACGAAAAACAGGAGTTTTTGCCTCGAATGCCTCGATATCTTTACTCTGGGTGGGTAGTAATACCTGTAAATACAGGTTGTCAGCTGGCGCTAGACTGCACTCCGCTGTCGCTATACTGCACTCTAGCTCGTGGCGCAGCCACAAAATTGGCTAGCGCGTGGCTGCAAAGCCTCGTGCAACCATTGCGTCGGCTGTGCCGACATACGCGGAGCACAAATCCCAAACGTTTCCGATCGACCAAAATGAAGCTGCCACCATTGCACAAAGTTTACCCATTGCAAACACAAATATAGCTACTTCACCTTGTTTTTTAGTGAAAATGAGTTTTTTTAGTGATTAATTTCCTTCTTCTAAGCATATTCCGTTGCTGTAGGATGTTACAGCCGCTTAGGCTATTTTTCTCGCTTCTTTTAAGCCAGTTTCGTTGCCTTTTGTCGGCACAGCCGACGCAATGGAGGCACGAGGCTGAAAAGCCACGCGCCAGCGAATTAGATGCATTGATGGCAGTTTTTATACCTAGCTCTAACTACTTTCTTATGATAGCTGCCCCTGTATTATTCGGTTCCAAATCAAATTCAGCAATATTGTTTCCATTATGCTTTATGTATTTTCGTATATGACCTGTGCAGATACATCCCTCATCATTTGTTTCCGTTACTCTTTCATTATATATATTTATTGTATCTATTTCAGAAGAGTTTATATAGCTGATGTGTATCTGACAATCCTTGTCAATACTACAAGATGAATATTTGCTATCAATGGATTCTAGGAAATAAAATCCAGTATGGAAACTGATATCAATGTAATCTTTTATAATAAAAGTTAGGTCTTCACCCGACGATAATTGTATCTTGTTTATGATTAATTTATCTGGATTACTAGGGTTTAGCAAATTTTCACTTTGCGCATTAATTAAAGCTATTTTAAAAGGCTCAACTGAGTTAAAACACTCAGGGCAGTCTTGGTTTCGACAATTTGAAAAAGCAAAAACTGTGGTAATTAACTGACCTTTCGCAGGTCAAAAATTATGAGAATTGATAAATTTTACAGATATGATAAAAAGGTATGCTTATGGGCATAAGTATCTAATACGGC